>PVJA010011923.1:0-53340 GCA_004027025.1 Myocastor coypus
GCGGAGCAGGCGCGGCGGAGCAGGCGCGGCGGAGCAGGCGCGGCGGAGCAGGCGCGGCGGAGCAGGCGCGGCGGAGCAGGCGCGGCGGAGCAGGCGCGGCGGAGCAGGCGCGGCGGAGCAGGCGCGGCGGAGCAGGCGCGGCGGAGCAGGCGCGGCGGAGCAGGCGCGGCGGAGCAGGCGCGGCGGAGCAGGCGCGGCGCGGTCCTGTGCTTGGACACACAGAAGGCCCGCTGCTGTCTCCTCAGACCCTGCAGAGCGGGCGTGAGGGACCGTACTGTGACCCGTCTGGGACCACAACTTCTGGGTGTTGCTGGAAGCGCTGCACCTGAAGAGACAAGACAAACGAACGCGTGCTGCACCAGACCTAGGCCGCACCTTCACGCTAACACTTCGGCCAGTTCTGCTTTGGCATCTCTCTGTCCCCTCCGAGTGACACAGGGCCACCACTCCTGCTCTTGCCTGGGAGCACACTGGGCTGCGGAAGCGCCCACTCCAGCCTCGTCCCTGGCGGTCCTGGCCTCCTTGGTCGCCCCCGTGGCTCCTTGGGGCCATGGGCAACGTTGGCAGCTAAGCCACGCCGACGAGAGAAGCCCAAGGGGCAGTAAAACTTGGCACGGAGTCAGTGGGCTGCTCGTGGAAACCATCTTTGCTTGGAAATGGTTTCAAAGTTACAGGGAGTTGTAAGGCTAGGGCAGAATTGCATTTGCAATTCCCTAAACTCCAACAATCTTATTTTTAAGATTTTCCCTGGATTTGCTTCTCTAGCGAAGTACATATGTGCCTTGTACCTGAACATTTATTTGGTAGCAAATCGCAGACAGTACACCATGCACCCTCACTCCCTGAATAGCTAATCATGCATTTCCTGTGGAAAAAACAGCCTCTTGTATGCTCGGAACTGTTACCAACTTCAGGAAATTGGCTGAGAAGAGAGAAGCGAGATGGCGGAGGCCAGCTCCTCGTGGGGCCTTAATGAATGCGCCACTGTGACAGCCAGCTGAACTGAGTCAGCACGGCACAGGGTGCCGAAGGCCCAGCTGGGGGCTGCTACCAGCTACGTGAAAGGGGAGCTGGAGGGGAGGGGAGGCTGGTGTGCTGTGGATTCGCCTGGAGAAGCGGGTCATGCTGGTTTTCCTGGTACGAGCTCAGCTGTTCGCTTCGTTAGAGGAGCTCAGGTCTTTGCTGTCACTGAGGATGACTGTGTTACTTCAGGAGAGCTCCGTCCTTGCCTTGAGCGTCGCTTCCTGGCTGCAGTGCACATTCCTCAGCCTGCTGGCACAGACCTTCGTCCCGCTGGTGCAGACTTTCTAGCTTCCGCCACTGGTGCTTGGGCCCTCCTGAGGCTGATCCTCTGTGCAGACTTGCATGCCGGCCTAGGCCTCCAGCTGGGCGCACGCGGGACACTGCGGTGGGGCCCAGGCCTTCAGCTGGGCCCGTCACGTCTGTAGCTGTGGACAAGTGTGTGCTCCTTTGCCTTTTCCTTTTTGGGTGGATACTGTGAAACAGCCCTGTAAGCCGTGCCCTGGGTTAGGTCGGCCCCACTGCAACAGCTGCTCAGGCGAGAGGAGAAGCCCTCACCAGCTCCTCACATCCGGGTATCGGCACTGTCCTGAGGTGTGCCGCTCAGAAGCTCCACTCAGTCACTGCCGGCCACCTTTGCCCCTGCACTCCCCCTCTGCCACGCTTCGTGTTCACTCCAGCTCATCCTGGAGCTGAGAGCTCAGAAAGGTGTCTGCACGTGTGCTTCCTGCAGTTCCGGCTGGCAGGGCCAGGGCGTGAGAGCAACCGAGGCAGCCATGGGCGGGTGAGTAGCCAACCGAGGCAGCCATGGGCGGGTGAGTAGCGGTGCAGAAAGTGCAGTGCAAATCTTGTATTGATGGATGGCTAAACAAAATGTGATATATAGACATGAGAGAGGGGTGAGAGAGAGAGAGAAAGCGAGCTCTAAGAACCACCTATATAGATGATAAAATATTTTCACTTTAAGTTTTATTTATTTTTATGTATTTGGTACAAAGTCTCACTATGCAGCTCAGACTCATAGGGATCCTGTTTTCAGCCTCCCCAGCACTAGGATTACAGGTGTGCACCAACCTGCCCAGTCTTGGTGGCCTGCTCAGTACATCCATGGGTGGGGCTGGCATGGGGTGCCAGGGATTGAACTCCGATCCCTACAGGCAAGTGGAAAGGGAAGCCAGAAGGGGAGACTTATGGGACTGAATTGGTTAGGAGTTTTTGTTTTGATTTGAGACAGTGTCTCCCTGTGCAGTGCAAACTGGCCTTGAAATCACTATGCAGCCTACTTTCCTTGGACTTATAGTGATCCTCCTGCCTCTACCTCCCCAGTGCTGGAATTCTAGGTGCTTACTACCACACCTGGCTGATTAAAATACTTAACATGTATGTACCAAGTTTTGAAAATGGATCCTATCCCCATATAGTTACTGTACAAATTATATGTTATGGCGCATATGAGATAGAGAGAGAGGGACAGAGTGCACAGCGCTGAGCATCTGGGTACACATGCAGCGTGCAAGCCTCCTCCTGCGCCCGCTGAAGCAGCGTGTGCTCAAGGAAGACACGAACCCCACTCTGCTCCTGCGAGGACCTTAGATCGGAATCTGAGCTCGCCTCCCACTTAGGCCCATCACACACCAACCCCTCCTCTCCCTGTGGGGAAGAAGGGCAGGGCAGAAGTTGGGGGCTTGGGGCTGGGGCAGGCTGTGGACCCCCAGCAGGCCCAGGTCTGGATGCTGCCACAGGCTCTGAGTGTCCTGGCAGCCACTGGACTTTGTGGGTATATCTGGTGATGGTCATGTTCACAGTGAGAGAGGTGCCCTGGTCCTAGGTACATGAGCTCACTCTGAGAAGGAGGCCTTGTGGACCCAGGACTCCCCTCTCTAGCGCAAAGCTTACTATGCATGGCTTGAAGCAGCCAGGCAGCCAGGCAGGGCAGAAAGGGAGCAGGACAGCGCTGTGCTGAGGTCCAGCACTTCACCGACACACACTCAGCTGTGTCTCCTCTACCGTGGCCGCTCTGTCTGGGCGCCCAGCGTGGCATTACTAGGCACTCTGCAGGCCCTCACCTCTAAAACCTTTTCTTCTCTACTCCCCAAAGCTTCCCAGGCCAACTCTTCATCCCCTAAAAGGCTCAACCAGTGACAAGGAGCCACCTTGTTACACTGCAACACAAATAACCGTGGCATCTGCAGGTTTCTTACCTTTGATCGGCGGAGCACTGCATAAAACAGGCACAATTTGCTTAGGAACGGACAGGCCACTGGTGCTTTCAGTAACAACCATGTTCTCCTCCAGCCCTGGGGTGTGGTGACAGGGGACAGAGGGGACCCCAGGCAGGAGGTGGCTCCAGTGGCCAGCTGAGGGTCTTGGGACCCAGGTGTCAGGTTGGACTTTCCATGATGAAGAAGGGGATGGTGTGCACCTCTTTCTCCAGGCTCAGAATGAGCAACAGACCAGAGTGTGGTACCCTCAGGCGCAGGGAGTTTCTCTCCAGAGAGGGATTTGGGTGACAACCACCTGCAGCTGAAACAGTCGCTGCCAGAGGCCGGGGGCCTGGGCAGCCCTGTGCATGGCCCCTGAGGTGGTGTGAGGCCTGAAGCGAACAACAGGGCACTGCTTAGGGCAGGTTCACTGCCCGGCGTGGGTGCGCAGCACTCACACCCTGGCGTCAATGCTTCGTCATTTCCAAATGAGGAAGATCTGAAGCGTCGTAATTTTTATAAAGCATAGGATAAAACCGCCAAATAGAGTAAGTGCTCCAGAAATGTTACTATCTTCATTATTGTTGTTAATAGAGGTGAGCAGTTTTATTTTATTTGTATTTTTATGGTCGGCTCAGCCTGCCCTGAGGGCAGGGCTGGCACAGCATGTGGCGCAGGGGATCGAACCGCGGTCCCTGCAACCACCCAAGCTTTCCCAAGCAGGTGCGTTAGACCACTGAGCCATCCTGCCGGGCCCCAGCAGTTTTAATAATATGCTTCTTCTTTCATAAGTTTACCTTAGAATTCACTCTTGGTTTTGTACATAACAGGTTTGGGAGAAACTTACAGAGCACTATATTTGCCATATGTATGAGTCAGGGTTTTACTAGAGGAACAGATACAGTACAAAGAACACACACAACACAAGATGTACCGCTTACAGAGTTGGGTGAGGAAGTATGCAGAGGGTGTCTAAAGCTCACTGCAGGGTTCTGTGCAAGACACTGTTAGTCGGCCAATGGGTCTGTGTGGGAAGCTAAAAGATGCAAACCAGAGGTGAAGCGTCTATGCTGGAAGCCAGAAGACGAAGTCCAAGCTGACTGCGAAGACTGCAGTTCCTTGAGGAAGTGGAACCTGAATCCTTTCTCAACCCCTTTATCTGCCCTTTTTGCATTGAGTCACTCTGGGGCAGGGCCCCACAGCTGAGAAGATCCAGCCAGGTTGACACAACCACTACACCACAGCAGCAGGCAGCGTAGAGCCACTGTCCTAGGCGTCCTCTGTATAGTACCTCCTCCCTCAGCTTTCCACCCTGATAACTGCTGACTGCAGCTGAGTCTTTGGGTCTCCATGGTTTGCCTTTCCAGAACATTCTGTAGCTGGAGTCAGACACCACATGGCCTTCTCAGGCTGGTTTCGCCTCTCTACAGCATATATTTACATTTTGTCAATCTCGTTCCTTGGCTTGCGATGTCATTTCTTTTTAGGAACAGATAGCAGTCCCTGTCTGGATGCCACTGTCTTTATTTGTCCCTGGTGAAGGACCTCTTGGCTGCTTCTGTATCTGAAGTTGTACCCCGAGGCACCGCAAGTATCTGCATGGAGGTGTTTTCATAAGTTTTCAGCTCCTTTGGGTAAGTACCAAGGAGTGACAATAAGCCTCTGCCATGGTGCAACGCTCTATGTGAGCCATTTAGAGAAGAAAGATGATTTCTAACTTATTTTAAAACTGGACTTGCCCTATTAATTCATAACCATTCTTTTCTACTTTAACCAGAGCTTAATTCTGAGCCTTACTTGTTCATTAATTCGGCTAGTGTTTATGGAGCTCCCCACCCGATGTGGAGCAGGAGCCAGATGGAACTGGAGTGTGAGGTACGCCGTCACTTCCGCTTGGAAGATAGGGTTAGGACACAGAGGAGGAGGCCGAGGAGCCTGGCAATTTCCGTGCAAGAATGTCCAGGTAGCTACAGGCCACGGAAGATGCAGGGCTCAGCTCCACCCGAGGAGGCCATTTCAGGAGAGGGTTGAAGGAGGAGGAAGACAGGAGGCCCCCTCCCTGGTGAGGCCCAGTGTGTGTCCGCTAACCACTTGCCAGTGCAACTGAAGTTATACAACGGAGTGTAGAGGCAATACATCAATGCAATGTGGGGTTTCACATGTAAGAGCAATAGGAGTTAACAGCTAAGAAAATATAACAGCACATTGAGAGGAAGAAATGACTCCTGGAGCAAGCCTGTGAGACTCAGATGTCCCCGTGTGGGGGCTGCTTGCGTCTTCTTCTTGTTGCCATTCTCTGCGCTTAGGGGAACTTGTGATCATGGCAGTGAGGGCAGGAGGTCCGGGGCCTGGAGGTGGGAGGGCTGGCCAGGCAGACACTTGCTTCCTCTGTTGGACACAGGAGGAACTTGCTGTGACCGTTTTAGTACCCCATGGCCAACCTCCGGCCAGTCTTCATCTCTGGCTGTCTCAGTGGTCTCTTACTGGCCAGGCTGGGCTGCCCTGCCTGGAGGGTTTGGTGAACCAGCTCTGGACACCCAGTGAGTCATGCTCCTGTTTCTCTGCTTCTCCCAGAATAGAGCCACTGATTGCTGTCAGGCCAGGCTGGGTCCCTATTCACTGCTCTGTCTACTGTAACTGATTTGAGACTCCTCGCCACAAGTGTGCTGATTAAATAAACGGAGTCTTCACACTCAGACATTTAGGAGGAGCTTCAGATGCAAAGTTGTTTACACATTCAGCCTTTCTTAAACCTGAACTCCGGATGTGAGGCGTGGATTTGCATACATCTGTGAGGCTGAGGGACTTCGGAGGGCTCATTAAATGCTCCTTGTGTCGCCCTTGTCCAGGAGCAGTGGAACCTGTACTTGAGCCTGGGCCACTTCTCCCTGTGCGTGCCCGTACCAAGAGGAGCTGGGTGCCTGTTGGGATGACCCACGCGCCCAAATTGCCTCTTGAGTTTTCTTGCACTCAAAGGACCCCTTCCTTACCCCAGCCCTTATATCCCCACCCCTAGATGCTTGCAGGAAACCTTACACAAAATCTCACTACTACATGAAATCTGCCTGCCCCACTCCTCCGGGCACTGGAAAAAATAAGGCTCACCGTCCACACCTCCTCACACTTCCCCCTGGCCTGCCCCTCCGTAGACTTGCCGGACCTCGGTTGCTCCACCCACGGCCTGCTACACCTGAGCCCTAAAGTTCTGCTCTCTGGTCCAGACCAGTGGCTCACTCTGGACCACGGGACCTCTCATGGTGGTCACCAAGATGCTGTCTATGGGTCGCACGCAGAGCCTGTGGCTCCTCACCCGCTTTCAGGTTTAGTAGGCTGTGATGTCAGGAGTGGGCGCTGCCTAAGGTCTATGGGGGAGCTTGGTGATGGAGCTGGCTAAGAGCAAGCCTCCCCAGGGCAATGCGGACAGACACAGGGACACCATACTCCTGTGAGTGGGCTGCCTTTAGCAAAGTGGAGCAGAGGTAAGACAGAATAAAACTGGGTAGAAAGGAGACCAGGAAACTGATAATTTAAAATTGTACTTTTAAAGAAAAACTCCAGCTTTAGAACACAAACTTGGTTTACTTACTTTTTTCCTGCTCCCCAAACACCAAACCTGGGCAAATCCCTACTACACAGGACTCATAGTGACCCATCTCTGTCTCTCTCTCTCTCCCCCCACCCCCCTGTGGTACTGGGGATTGAGCTCAGGACCTTGCGCTTGCCAAGCAGGTGCTTATTCTACTGAGCTATCTCCCCGGCCCTCCAAGTTCCTCTTGATTTGATAGTTTGTGTTGGGAAATACACCATGATTCTCATGAGTTTTCCAATATAGTTGATCTGGTTCTTTTCTCTGACAGCTTTTGGTATTATTTTTCTTTGCTGAATTTCTGAAATCTTGGTTGTCATTTGTCTGGGTGTAGAGTTATTTTGAATATGCTAAGTGAAGTTCTATATGCATCACTTCCCTGTATGTCAGATTCTTTTCCCGTGCTTGGAAATTTTGCACTACTACTTCTGCAGACCATCTCTTTATGTCATTCGTGCTGACTCTTGCTGGTTTGCTGATGCCTAGTAGTCTGATGTTGCCTCTCTTTGCATCAACTTGTATCTTCTGAATTGTTATTTCATAGTTCCTTGTTATTTTTACAGGAGGTTTTATTCTTTTTTTGGTGCCGAGGACTGAACCCAGGGCTTCCAGCTTGCTAGGCAAGCATTCTACCACTGAGCCAAATCCCCAGCCCCCAGTTCCTTGTTATTTTTAAGAGATTTTTCTTTTCATATTCACTAGCTGCACCACTGTATCTGAGGTCTGAAAGTCTATCTCCAGTTTCATTTAAGTGGTTTTTTTTTCCACCTTTCAGTGAAATTGTTAATTTTCTGGATATCGATTGAACGTATTTCACGCATTCTAATTATTTCCTATGAAAGATGCTTTTTTTCAATGTTTCTATCATTCCTCTATTCTCCTTTATTTTTATCTTTATCTTCTTTACATGTGCTGAGCAATTCTTTTATAGTTGTTGCCATTTCTTTTTTTTTTTTACTTCAGAGATTATATGTGACCTGATTTCTTCTCTAGTCTGACGCATTTGTTACTTTTCTCCAGTTGCTACCGTTTCAGAGAGTTCAGGTGTTATTTCCTCCGCCTCCTGAGACTGGTGGGAGTGAAGCTCCCAAGGTGGCAGCGCAGGAGGCAGAGCTCACCAGGTCCTCTTAGCTGTCCAGTGTTCATCTGCCTTCTGCAGCAAAGCTTCTGCCAAGGAGGTATTTTTCTTTTCCTCCATTTTTTAAAGCCTTTGTTTATTTATTTACTTATTTGGCACAGGATCTCACTTTGCAGTCTGGACTCGTAGTGACCCTCCTGTCTCAGCCTCGTCAGTGCTGCGATTACAGACATGTGCCGCCATACCCAGTTTTGGTGGCCAGCATGGTGTACCCGGGGTTCCTAGGCAAGGCGTACGGTAGGGGGGACTGAACCCAGGTCCTTCTGCTTGCCAGGCAGATTCTTCGACTGCCGCACTATCTCCCCAGCCCTTCTCTTTAGTTTTAGCTGTACAGGTGGCTGTTACAACACACAGTGACACATTCTGGGCTTCTTGTTGTTTAGGTCAATCCCACAGGAAGGTGCTTGGTTCCTTCATCTTTCGTCACACAGAACTGCTCTGGCATCACTATCTTCCATCACTCAGCCTTGGTGAGATTCAGTTCTTGCCTCATAAGAGACCCTGCATCTTTGGATCTCGACCCTGCGTGACCCCACACAAATAAATTAAATCTTGTCAGTTGATATCACATGGCCAGACACAAAATCAGGGAAAGCTCAGGTCACAGTCGCAGCTTCTGTTGATGGGGTATCAGGACAGGAGAGAGCCCAGTATCCTCAGCCTTGTGTCCCAGCCTCTTAGCTATCTATGCACCTTCCTTTGCCCTACAGGTTGGGCCTTGTAAACATTCTCCTTTGCCAGTAATTGAAATACTGTGTTTTATCAGAAAGAGGCACTGATGGGAGCTACCCAGCACAGCAGGGCGGTGACTTCAAAGCTTGGTCCTGGCGTGGCTCTGTTTCCTCCTAGAGTGTGAGTGGATACTGGGGCAGCAGGAGCCTTGGGTTGCCCACAGGTTGCTCCAGAGCTCCTGAGAGTGGCTTCTTTGGGCATCTGTGACACTGCCCTTGCTGTTCCCTCCAGCCATCTTCACTTACTTATCACAGAGGTTGTGCCCTGCTTCTCCGTGGCTATGACGCCTGAGGTCTTGAGGTCCTAGCTCCTTGCTAGATTTGCTATGCCTGCATTTCGTAGAGCTTTTCTTCTTTGCCAGTTTTGATAGCTGTTCATGTCTTACTAACTACTGCTTTTGTGTAAAGTTTTCCTTTTCAGTTGTTATGGTAGTTGCCGTCTTTGGGCCCTTATTATGACACCCACCTTTTGATTCTTCATAAGCAGATATGCATTTGGAGAACACCTGTTTGCCAATTCTCACAATGAGGAAGAACCAAGGAAGTCTGTTCTCACATAGCAAGACCAGCAGTATTGTAGCTAGACTCTTGTATCACAGCTGTGTTATCCTTCTTGGTTTCCTGCCATAAGGCAGAGGCCTCCGTGTCCCATGGCTCGTCATGTTGGTCACCTGAAGGACACTGCAGTATTAGGCCTGGGGGCTAAGTAGTGGCAAAGAGGCAGGGTGGATCAGATTGATGTGGCTTACACAGAACTTTTACGGCCCAAGAGATGTTTGTATGTACTCTTGCTTGTGTGTGATTTTACAGGCCTTCATTCTCTAGCCCTGAATTCCAGAACTGAGGCCCACTCCCCTGCAGCTCAGGTCTCAGGGCAGGTCGGCCGGTCACCAGGGCTCCTGGGAGGGGTGCTTGATCTCCCCTAGAGCTTCAAGAGAGAGTGCCGCGCTGTGGGAGCTCTCTCTTCCCCGCTGCAGAGAGCACTGCAGGGCTGTTACACAGCACACGATGACTATGCGCTCACCTGAGGCGGCATAGGCGAGCATTCTGGCTGTGTCACCCTTATCATCCCTGTAATGCTATGATTTCTCCTCTGCTGTCAAGCTCTAGCGTGTAGCCTGAGGTCATCCGGTTTGTCTTCTGGTATCACAGTAGATACACCAGTCTGGACCTGAAAATGAAAACAGCCCCTAGATGTTCCCTGAAAGAATGGTTCCCCCTCATTGCCATGACTGAATGATTCCCTAGAACAGCAGTTCTCAACCTGTGGGTCTCGACCCTGGTGGGGGTCGAACGACTAAAACACAGGGGTCCCCCAAAGCCATTCTGAATCATAACTGTAGCATAATTGCAGTTTTGAAGTAGCCACCAAAATTATTTTTTGGTTTGGGGTCACTGCAACATGAGGAACTGTATATGCGTGGTCACGGCATTAGAAAGGTTGAGAACCGCTGCCCTAGCAACTCCTGCTGAGGTATCTGGCGGTTCTTCGTCCTGCCGTAGCAGCTTCCACGGTGTAGCTTGTGCTCTGCTGTTTCCACATGCACTAACCCCTCAGGTTTCCCTCTGTTCACCTCGTGTGTTCGTCAGCTAGAGGAGGTCAACATGGGTGATGCTGGGGGGCAATCTCCGCTGAAGCTGAGGAGCCTAACCCAGCTGTTGGGCTCTTAGTGCCGTATTTCTCTGGTGTTCTTGCCAGACAGGCATGCAGGGGTGGGTCTTCATCTCAGTCACTGAAGAAGAGTGTTTTTTCCCCCACAAGAATCCACATGTCCAGGTACTCCGAGTTGTGTCTCTTCTCAGTTCTAAACCTTATTCAAGGTGAAGTTTTGTAATATTCTTTCTCCTCTTTGAGGAGACAACTTTACCCTGTTGGAAGTGTTACACTGAGGCTTTCATGTGGACCTGCCATTCTCTACTCCAGTGAAGAGGGAGCCTCGTCTCTTAGTGATTTCACGGCACTTACTGATCTCTCACAGTGCTCTGGGCTCTGAGAGGAGGACAAGGACAGGGAGCCCCTTAGCCTCACAGCTTTCACGGAGGGCTGAGCTGACTGGATCAGCCCAGCCATGCCTCCAGCTATACTGTGTTACCTGCTTATTGCTGAGCAATAATTTATCCTCACCACATTAGTGTCACGCTTCTCTGAAATTCCTTCTTCTACAAGCCTTAGAAGGCCATGACTGACCCTGACAGCTTCCTGTTCCTGTTTGAAGCGCAGTGTGCTACCTCAGAGCTGTTTCCTGAGTACTTATGTGATTTCTAAGGGTCATGGTCTCACTGTGGAAGGGAGAAAATGTGGCCATGGAATTGAAATGACATTGTAAGATTCTGATATGCTAGAGCCTAGACACAAGTCTAGGTTTCCTGGTTTGAATGACCATACTTTTTCCAGTGGGAAAGAATCTAGTCAGAGTTCTAATCATCTGAAGCCCAGAGTTACGGTTCCTAGCTCCTTTTGCTCCGAGGAGGCATGGTCTTTTCCACAATTCTCCTGACTTTGGTTTTTCATCCCAGCCTTCTTGCTATGGTCACTCAATGCGAATCACATAGCCAAAGCCAAAACTTCCTTACAGGTGTGCTTGGGGGACACTGTGCTGAGAATGGGTTATTCATGGCAGGAGATGTGGACTTCTCATTGGCCTACTGTGCAGCCTGGCACTGCCATGTTTCCACACAGTAGGCAGCAGGTAGAAGCCCATTGGTTGACCAGTGTGCCTTCACTGAAGCCCATTGGCTGATCAGTGCGCCTTCACTGAAGCCCATTGGTTGATCAGTGTGCCTTCACTGTAGCCCATTGGTTGATCAGTGTGCCTTCATTGAAGTAATGCTGCGCTATTCCATGTGTTTGTGCCAGGAAACAGAATGCCAAGGAGCAACCCCAATAGCTACACACACACACACACACACACACACACACACACACAACTGCTTCTCTGGCTAGCCCTTGCTTTCAGAATGCTCTTCCTCAGAGGCCAGAACAGCCTGCCTGTTGTCTCCGTCAGGTGCCCAGGCAATGTACAATCCCTTTCGCCTCTCATAGGAAGCTTCCTCCTTGCTTGGACTCTGCCCGTTTCTCAGTCTCTATGTGAGATGCTTCCTGAGCTGGAGGCCCCAAACCTCAGCAGGCTGGAGAACGTGAGGGCCTCTGGGGTAGGACCAACCTGGGTTCATCTTCCAGCACTACCGCTACCAGCCATGTGCTGGGGCAAGCCATGATTTAGTCTGTACTCACCAACTCTTTCCTCTATGAATGAACTTTGCCTTGAATGAAGACAGGTGTAGGCAGTACTCATCCCAGTGCTTAGGCCAAGGTGGTGGTGCAGTGTGGAATCAGCCCTGCGAGCACCTCCAGTATTACATTCATCCAGATCTGACAGCACTGTCTGCTCCGTGCATGACTTCAGAACCCAAGGCCAGAACTGTCGTGATGCAGGAACCGAGTGCCCTCTGTGGAGCACTGATGAACAACAACAACTGGAATCAGGTGAAGCCCGTGCTTTAACTACTCAGGTTGCACTGATGTTAGATGTTGCACTTGGCTACAATAGCATACAGGAACTTGTGCAGGAATGAATTACTCTGTGTTTTAAATTCAAAAGGCAAGGTGAAGAGGGATGCAAGAAACCACGAGGGACTTGAAGAGCAGCCTCCTAGTTACGAGCGTGTCTGGGTCCTGATCCGAGCACAGCAGCTGTGGCGTAGCTTTGTCCCCCTTCAGGCCCCCCTAAGAGAGCTCCCATGTTCTCCACCACCTTAGACCCACCTCACCACATAGCTTTATACTATAAAAGTCCCTGGAAGAGAGAGCTTCCAGGGGACAGCCAGCTTGGGCTCCCCTCCTGTCCCTCTCTCAGACAGGAGCTTTCTTTTCCCCAGTAAATATATTCTGCTCATTAAAGAAACAAAGGAAAAATGCATCTTTCACTGTCAAGAAGCAGGTCTACATAAATTACAGAGCTCTTGGCTATTCAAGTGTGATATCAAGGCCTAGAAATGGAAAATACCAGCCAACTTAATGTCTTCCTTTGAGAATTTATTAATTCTGATGCCAGGAGTATTTGATCAGCTGTCCTTGGCTGGCTCCAGGGAAAAGCAACCAAAGGAGCTGCCTTTGGTCTGCTACCAGTTCGGATCCAACCACTGCCACAGAGCAAAAGAGGGCACCATGGGAGCAGGCCTTCTGTCAGGAGAGCCTGGCTACACACTGAGGATGGTCAAGTGACAAGGCCCAGCTCTTGTCACTTGGGACAAGTGGGTGGGACTAGCCTTAGCAACAATGGTGAGGATGCTACTTGAATTTTTAAAATTTATTTATTTATTTATTTATTTTTGCCAATGATATCATAGTACAGACTGGGCCACTTAGAAGAAAAGAAGTTCCATGCCTCCTCGTTCTAGTCTGAGGTAGAAAGGCCACATTTGGTGGTGGCCTTTAGGCAGGGACAGCTAGAAACGGTGTGGGGCACCATGTGCAAGCAGCAGTGGGCATGCTTGTGTCTCTCTGGGTCCCATTCTAGGATTTGGTCATGGGTGCTGTACCCTAATGACATCGTGTAGTCCTAGTCACTTCCCAAGGTCCTGCCTCTGGGTACGATAGTCGTGTGAAGTGTCACCTTCTTACTACCCTGTCGTGGGACTTCCATTTCCACATGCGGACCACAGGCAACATTTAACCACACCCAAGTCACACTATAGAAGGGGTGGGAAGCTTTTGGAAAGTATAGCCTCTGCTATTCTCCTGCCGAGAGTCCAGAACTGAATTTCTATCGATAGTTTTGGTTAAGCTCTTCATAAAACTAAAGAACGTAATGAGCTTGGGTGTGTGCCTGTGCTTGAGCCAGCAGAGCCCAGCATGACGAGGGGCGGGCTGTGCTCACACTGTGTTGTTCTGCTGAGGGGCAGATCTCAGGAGGCTCTCTGGGGGAAAGCTGCAGGCCTTCCAGATCCCCAGCTGACCATGGCGTAGTGGACTGAGCAAGCAGTGGTGGGCTGAGGGTGGTCTCCTCATCCTCTGGCCAGCTTAGCTGACTGTTGCTTTGTTTATCTTGCTCAGAGTCTAGCTGCTATTCCTGACAGGTCTAGGGTCTCTACTGAGGTCTGCAGGGATCTCGTTGGGAGGTCCTCTGCTCACGTCCCTTGCCAGGCAGGCCCTGGCTAGAGAACTCCTGGGCTGCTGGATGCCATGGCTGCGGGGTCTTGTGTTAATCTCTGCTTCAGGGCTACTCTCCCTTCTAGCTGACCTCACACCCGATCGTCCAGAGCTTTAGGGAGTAACACTCCCTCCTCCAACCCCAGATCACCCTTTATGAGTTTCCTGTTGGATTTGTTGTGCACTGCGGGGTTGCCCTAAAGCCTGGGTCAGCTTCTCAGACACCCACACCTTAACCCTGTGGCTGTCCTCCTCCCCAGAGCCCCGCGCAGCCCTGCTGGCGGGCGGCTTTGTACAGCGCCTGTGTGCAATGCTGTGTTAGCTTCTTTGCCAATTAAGCGTACTTCCCTGACATTCTCGGAGGAAAACATTTATTGCAAGTTCTTAAAAGACATATTTAGAAATATCAGCACAATTGGTATGATGCATTATTTACTTAATCAAATGTGCTTTAAAAATGCACGAATTATATTCTTGTAAGTGCATCTGGTGTTTCTTACAAGCTATTAATTGTCACTGGATCATCAATTGTTTATTTTGTTTTGTGTCTAAAGCTATTTGTTCTAATTAAAGATCAGACATGAATCTAAACAAAGTTATCTTATCTGTAAAGTAGACTTCCAGTCCTCCCACAGGTAGGAATCTTACTGTGCTGGATGAGCAGAGTCCTCTCTAGGCCCAGCCAGGGTAGGCAGCAGGCCTGGAATGATGCCCCCTTTGCAGAACCTGCAGCCCAGCAGGGCCTACCCAGGAATGCCTGAGTCCAGTGCCAGCCTACCCCTGCCTGGCATACCTCTGGCTCCTGGAGTGGAGCTGTACGAGGCCTGGCAGCTCCTGCCCTGCTCTGCACCCCAGCTGCCAAGGAACATGGCTTCCTGGTCAGGAGGATTGAGGCTGAGGGGAGCAGGAACCAGGCAGGCTGCTGCTCCCGGAGCCGGGATTCTTCCCTGACAGGGTGTCTCACCTGGAGCCTCATCACCCAGGTTCCAGGGGCGCATAGGAGGAAGAGTATGAGGCTGAGAGATGGGTGAGCAGGCTGGGTGGCTGGGAAATGAGGTTTAGTAAGAGTCCCCTGTGTGATGAGAGATATTTATAGGGAATAAAGCAAAGAAAACTCAAAGTGAATATGATAATGATCTGAGACTAGAGGTTTTATAGCTTTCCCTTTGGCCACATCAAGTCTACCAAGCATAAAACATAGGAAATAAAAACAGAAATTGTTCTTTGTGTAGGACTGTTCTGAAGCCAGCGCAGGCCCTCCCCAGGGGCGCGTCTCTCCTCCCCTTCAGTGCCCTTCCTCCACCACACAAATCCCCCCAGTGAGGCTCTCTTCATCCTTTTCCTTCCCCTCTTTTCTCGTAGCCTGACTCTGGCTTCTCATTGTGTCCCTAGGGGTTTTTATTCTTTGAGGACAGCCATATTATTCCCTGGCTCAGTCTCTGAGACTTAAACAAGCTATGAAAGCATCAGGCAATTCTAAAAAAAGTTTTGGTAAAAAAATTTGGCCTCTCTCTTCATCTCTCTCTGTATCTCTCTGTCTCTCTGTCTCTCTTTCTCTCTCTCTCTCTCTCTCTCTGTCTATCTCTCTATTTCTTTCTTTTTTATACTTGGGACCAAGCTCAGGACCTTGCACTTGCTAGGCTGGCACTCAGACCACTGAACTATCTCTCTGGCCTGGAGAAAGTCAACCTTCTCTGGTCGGGTAAGGAGGGAGCATGGTTTTTTTGGGTGTAGAGCACTTGTGGTCTGAACTTGTGCTGCCCTCCTGTGCTGCCCTTGTCTTGGGCATTTTGCTAGAGTGAGCAGGCTTTTCCCCTAGTCTACACCTGTGGGTGCTAAGGGCTTTCTGGCTTCTTTGCATCAAACTCTGGGACCCAGAGACCTTACTAGGGTAATTTTGCTCAGGCCCTAACATCTCTGACTGGTCTGTCTCCTTCACTCCGCTTTTCAGTGTCTTATGTCCTTAAGAATTCAGTGGGCCAAGTTTTCAGTTACACCTAGAGGAAGACTGGATTGAAACCCTCTTACGCCAGTCTTGCAGAAGTCCACCTCAGGACCCCACCTGCTGCCACCTATCCAACCTGTCCAAGCCTGGCCCCGGGTATTGGGAGGGGCTGCGAGTCAAGTTCTGAGAAGACTTTACAGCCCTGTTCTTAGGACACTGGAAACCACAACACTGAGGTGAGAGGCTAATAATCTCTTTTGGCAGAAAAATTCCCAAGACCTTGGCTGGGAGATACCTCAGCAGGCTAAGTGCGTGCCTGGCAAGTGCAAGTGCCTGGGTTCAATCTCTGGTACTGCATGCTATGCTGATTAACAGAACCAAGTGTGGTGGCACATGCCTATAATCCCAGTGCTGGAGAGGCTGAGATAGTAGGATCACTACACATCTGAGCTGCATGGCGAGACCCTGTACCAAACAGAAAATTTTTGTCAAACATTCCCAAGATCTTTGCTTCAGGGTAAAACAAATTTAAAATTTGGAGCTTTGTGGTATGAAAAGTGATCATGCCTGATTTATATGTATTCATAATAAATATAGACTGCTAAACAGTTCAGTGGACTAAAGCTCCTGCTTAGGCAAGCTTAGGCAAACGCAGAGTCTGTGGTTCAATCTGAAGCACCACATGCCACGCCAGCCTTGCCCACAGGGTGGGTAGAGCTGGCCAGAGTCAGGTATAGTGATGGTGGCAGACACCTATAGTCCCAGCTGGGGAGACTGAAAGCAGGAGGATCACCACAAGTCCAAGCTGAGTAGTGAGACCCTGCAACAACCAAATACATTAAAAAAAAGAATTAAAAAAAAGAAAATACAATATTAAGTGAAATATGTTATGGCACATTAGAGATCCAAGTGGTTTCCATTCAATATTTATTTCCTGAGCAGGGAAGCAGAGCCCTGGCCCCATGGGTAATGATCACTTGCCGTATGAATCTTAGGATCGGGCCTTTAAGCCTTAGCACAAAGTTGAAGTGAGCTGTGATGAATTCCAAAGAAGAATTCACGGGCTGGTGAGAGAGCTCAGCAGGCTAAGTGCCTGCTTAGGCAAGTGCAGGGGCCAGGATTTGATCCCCAACACCACACACAGTGCAGGCCCCATTGTCAGGAGCACTGAGCCAGCCACTGTGTAAAGGGGTGGTGGCACACGCCTGTAATCCTAGTGCTGGGGAGGCTGAGCAGAGGAGGACACCACAGACCCAAACTCCATAGTGAGACCCCGTACCAAACACACGCACACACACAAATAAGCCAAAGGAGGACTGGGATGCTTGGTGATTAGAAACCATAGTATTGTGATGACGGCGCGTGGCGTGTGTAGCAGGTGAGGTCGGACTTAAAGTCACCTTGTCCCACTTGGTCCTGTGTAAGGCAAACAGAGAAGCAAGCGGAAGAAGGGCCATCCATCCAGGCCACCATTCTGGACAACCCAGGGGCACAAGTGGGCCCCACAGTGGGAGGCGGGGAACGCCTTCCCTCTCCTGCAAGGCTTCCTGCTCAAGCGAGTGGCGCGGGGAGGGGCCAAGCCTCCTTGTTCACATAACCTTGTGTGTAGCCCTGCCTGCTGCCCTCCTTGGCCCTGAGTTGCCTTCAGGACAGCCTTCTCCATGTGCTGCTCCCTCGCCTGGGTGGAGGGCTGGAGGTCGGGGTGTGTGTGCGGGGCGTGTATCCAAGTCACAGCCCTAGGACACAAGGGCCCAGCTGGCACGGGCTGGTCACGGAAGTGCTGCAGCACAGGGCTCTGCAGCATGCCAGATACGAGGAGGCGGGTCCTCACTGATTATTCTTGGATATTCGGTGGCTCTTAAGGACACATTGGAAGGTGAGTGGAGAGAGAGGAACCAAGGAAGCCCGGGTGTCCCCTCAGCCCTGTGTCAAGAACCTCAGTCTGTGATATACAGTACGCAGTTGAGCAAAATTTCAAGGACTCATAAAACAATGGCAGTCCCTGCAATTGCACAGGTTGGAAGCCTTTATGGTCCACCTCGGAGGTGACTAGGGATGCATCTGAGTGCATAGAGCATATGCACGTGCTTAAGCTTGTGTACGAGTGCATATGAGATATGTACTTGGGTATATACGTGTGAACACATGTGAGGCCACGAAGGGAGTGTGTGCAAATCCAAGCTTGTGCGAGAGTGTGTGTGCATGGGGTGGACGAGCACAGGGCGGGTCCTCCAGTCAGAAACCTGTGGCACCTGAGCATGGCCCTCTGTGTCACTGAGCCTGGGCAGAAATTCCACACTGCCCTCCGTGCTGCACTCTCAGAGCCCGGAGATGGGAGAGAAAGGGCAGGGATCAGAAGTCAGGGCGCAGGGCCCAGCCCAGCTCGGGGGGCACCTTCAGGCTGTCCTTCAGGTAGTGCTGTGTGCAGAATTGCTTGAAAGCCTGTGTGAGAGTGAGGGTCCAGAGGTGGTGGAAGGGTCCATGAGAGTGACCGGGACACAGAGAGGCCCAGCAGGCCTTGCCCACGGGAGCCCACGCTGGCATCTGTGTATAGGGCCCTGCTGAGCTGAGCACTCAGAGAGCGGCCCTCAACTCGGGGTCGGGAGGAGGCCGGGGTACTTAACTAGGGTTCCCGGATGGAGACACAGCTGGAGGCCACCCTCTGGCCAGAGCAGTGAGCTTGGGGCACTGGGGTGCTGAGTGCCGAGCCCTCTGGGGTGTGTCCAGTCTGCAGGAGCAGGGCCCTGGGCCTGCGGCTCCTGCTTGACTGGGAAAGAGAACCTCTGCCTCCCTTGGAGGAGAAGGGTGACTCACGGTGGAGACGGAAGGAGAGAGGCTTCTCCATGAAGCTGAGGGACACATTTCAGGGTAAATTTACCCTGTGATTGTATTTTATTTCAGAGCCATTAGGATAATATTGCTATCCTTTCCATGTCAGTGATCTTGCTGCCTTATTTGCATGTTCTGTGAGTATCCCTTCTCTGAGGAGGCAGGCAGTGTCCACAGTGATATTTCCATAAGGATGGGCACAAAGCCATCTGTCAAGGTCAAACCATCAGCCTCCCTCTCTGCCCCCATTTATGGGGCATCCTTGGGAGGGAGTGCCATCCTGAGGACAGCTGTGTCCAGGACTGCTCTGGACAGACCCAGCTCAACCTCTCTGGGAGAAGAGGCACTGATTTCCCTGGGGCACCTCAGCAACTGGTCCCTGGAGCTGAGCTTTCCCTGGTGCTCATAGCAGCAGAATGATGGCAGCCGGTGGGGTCACACGAAGGCTTTCAGGTGTCACAGAACCTGGGAGGCCTGTGGAAGTCAGAGCAGCTCAGAGTGTGCCCAGCTTCAGAGATGGTGCATGTGTGACCGGACCCAATCCTGATTCTGCTACCTCGTGTGTGACTGCGTACAGCCTGGAGCAAGCAGTGATCCTTGGTCTCCTCCAGGATGTGACCTGTCCTCATACTATAGGATGCAGCCATCTAAAATTGACAGGATGTCTTAACAGTAAAGCACAGTGCAGGTGCCACCTGTGCATGGGCCACGTGGCTGCTCCAACGTGCCTGGGTGGGGAGGTTCTGCCTTCCCAGAGTCACTTGTGTGTTCTTTATTCGTGTGTCCCTCACCCCCTGGGAAAATGCACTGTGCTGCCTGAACCCTTCCAGGGAGGGGATCCTGGGCCATGGGCAGAGAAGTCAGCCCACAGCCGCCAGTCCCTGGGTCACCCTGAGGTCTCAGCCTTGCCCAGGCAGCCAGGGAGCTGTGAGCTCTCATCTCAGGGCACGGAGCAGCTCTGTGGGCCTGCTCCCACAGCGGGCTCAGTTGGATCAGCCATGGCTCTGCTGGGCTTGCCCTGACTAGAGCTCCCCAGCTCAGTCCCCCTCTTGCTTTGCTCCACAGGTGTCCATCTGCAGTGGTCTGTTCTCCAAATTCAAGCCTAGCAGCTCCCAGAGAAACCCAGAGATGACAGCAGTGAACCCAGTGAGGTGTCCAAGGGATGGTGACGGTAAGAGGAGTAGGAGAGTCCAGGAATTTGGAGCAATGCCCAGGACACGGTTATCATCACCGCTAGCATCATTTATTGGCCTGGCCACTATCATCATGTCTTGGAGGGAGCACCTCCAGCGGTCCTGTCCTCTGGTGGCTCCCAGTGGCCATAGCAGTCTCACGTGCAGTCTCCGAGTCCGTCCTGCCTGGTGTATCACAGAATCATCAGTCAGAGTTCTGCTGGGACTTTCTGGGTCCTCTACAGGGCAGAGTCCCCCACTGTACTCCAGGCCCTCTCCCCAGGCTTCGGGTCTCACAGAGATCCCATAAGGTACACACTACTGTCCCCACTCCACTGCTAAGCAGTCTGGGGCTCAAGAAGGACAAGGGCCACTCCCAAATTCCAGTGGGGCCCAAAGCCTCTGCCACATGCCTTGCAGGAAGGAGGGGTCCCCAGGGAGGTGGAGGAGGTTGCTGTGAAAGGAGAAGCCCAGGCTCCCACCCACAGAGCGGGCTACACCTTGCTCCGAGCTTCTTCTATAAGCTCTGGGCTACCTAAATGTTTAAATGAGAGAAACGCAAAGTCAATAACAAATTTCTCTTCTCATTACGGTTCCTGCTCACTCTTCTGAGGTTTTCTTGGTCTGTGTTTGTAATCCATCACCACCTCTTGAATGCCCCTGGTCGTTTAGGGGAAGGGGGTTGATACCCTTGCAGGATGCGAGCAGGTGATGGCTCAGCTGAGTGGAATGGACACAGAAGGAGGGGGATGGGGCCAGGTCTGCGGGACCCTGCCGCTGCGCTGGAGGCTTCTTCCGCCTGTCATCTTCAGGTCCTGGGGAGCACACACAAGGGTCGAAAGCAGAGCCTACTGGTGACTTGGCATTCAAGTGCCTGGTTTTCTGGGCAGAGCAGGATTCTCTGCCCCCCATGGGGCCCTGCTTCAAAGGTGTGTGTTGATGCACAGGCACTTGCCTGGAAATCTGGCTTTGCTTGGTCCAAATTCATGTACAAATTAATCCAATTCCAGCCTCTGAATATTTGTCTCAGTGGAGCAATGCAAATATAAATGGAATCATGTAGCACAGTCCCTGGGATCTGCTTGCTCATTTAGTCTAATGTCTTAGCCTCAACTTCTTTGTGGCATGTAGTGCTACTTTGATTGTTTTTGGTGCCAAACAGTATTCCTAGGATTAGAGGAATGCTCTGTATTCTTTTTTTAAAAAATTTTGTTACTTTTAACAAAAAATAACAATGAGATAGTTGCAAGACACATTAGTAGGATAGCTACAATAATTAATACAATGCATATTGTTGTCTTCATAGTAGTTTTTCACAGAATAAGATGTAGACATGATATCTTTTCTGAACACTATTGGTACAAATTTTTCTTCTCACTGAAGAGAAAGTAGTTGTATGCATAGTCCAATATTCCATAATAGTAGTGAGTTATCAGCAGAACTAGCAATGTTGGAAGCTGTTGACTTGAACCTTTTACAGCTCAGCATACTAATCTGACTTCACTTTTTATGCCTTGTGGTTAAACTTTTCTGCTGGGTGGCTAAGGTCAAGTTAAAGCAAGACCTATACAACAAAACACATAACTTTCGTATCTGATGAGGTCAGTCAAATCCCCTCAGGATTTATCTTGAAAGCATGTGAAGTCCCTCTACAGTGTTTTGTAGAACTTTTGTCAGTGTCAGCTGCCTGGGTGACTTACAGCCATTGCTTGACCAGTCTGCTCTCTGTGAAAGCCTGAGAGAATGTTTTCTCTCTAGGTGACTCTCCTTAGGCCCACTATACATCATCAATCCCTTTCCTCCGTGGCCACATAATCTCCTTGAACTGAAAATTTGGGACACCACTGAGTTATAGGATGTTACTGTACAGGTGCTCTTATGTCCTTAGTCCTTACTGACCTTGAAAGGCTAGGGCTAAAATACTGGCTATCTTTGTAGCTGAAAACTTCTATGAACTGTGACATGGAACAACCTTTGCTCCTTCAACATCTGGGTGCTGCGTTTTGTGTCTCAGTGACAAGAAAAGTAACTAATACAGATATAAAGTCTAGCAGCACGATGGGCCTCTTGATGCTGGATTGCTGCTGCTCCTGAGGCCTCCCAATGGTCAGAGGAAAGAAACGGATTTGTGTGTAGTGATCTACACACACACACGCACACACACACACACACAACTCCATGTAAATCTGCACCTGTCTTGCTAAACGTGAATTCATGAATTCAGTATTTTCAGCTCTAGCCAAGCACCAAACATATTAGTATAGCCTTCTTCTCAAACTTGCTTATGAGCCCCACTCTATCAGTGAGAAATCTGCCCCTCTGCCATATGCTATGCATTCATTTAATTGTTCAATTGTACGTACCGGTGGTTTCAATATTGTTAATACATATTCTCATGAAAAGCAACTTTATCAAATGGCCTAAACTACTTTGTCATGATTCTTTTTTGTTTACTTGTTTTTTATTTTATGTGAAAATAAAACAAAATTCCATAAACAAGTAATTAAAAAAACACTGTATATCATTATCTCAGAGTCCAAGGCATAGAAATAGGAGATTCTGCCTTACAAAAAAAAAAAAAGGAAAGGAAAAAGACAAGTAATAGCATGAAACTTTCTTCTCAATGACTGAAAAGCTTCTCTTTCCTTATAGTCTTTTAGATTTCATACATTTCCAAAGTAATTTAAATTGTGACTTCTGGGCAGGTGAGATACCTGAGCGGTCTAAAGCACCTGCTTAGGCAAGCTGACGCAACAATAGGCACTGAGGTTTGACCCCAGCACCACATGCCACACTAGCCCCACCCCTAGGTAGGCTGACCTGCCCCCCAAAATTAATAGGGGGACAATTCACTTGGGACCCCACTCTTTTCCCTCTTTCAGACAGGAACTTTCTTTCCCTCAATAAATACATTCTGCTCATTAATAAACAAACAAACAAACAAACAAACAAACAAATAAATAAATAAACAAAACTGTGGCTCCCCAACTATACCCCAACCTCCTTCTTATTTCAGGTGTTGTTAGGGTGGCTAGACTATTTTGTGAATCTGCAAGTCCAATAGTTGCTCAGTCTCCTAAGTGATCACCTTAGTTTGTACACATTAAGGTGCTACAAAGGTCTAGACCTCTTAAGTGCATCTTGTCACACATTCACTAGTTTAGCATCGGAATAGTTTCACTGCCCTGAGTGGCTCTGGGTGCTAAAGGATTCGCCATTCCCAAGGTGGCATATGTCTTACTCTTCCATTATTCACAGAGGACAACTTCTCAGACCTGCAGCCATGTGTAGTGCCAAACTCTACACCTGCTACATTATTCCTGTTCAGATGTTCTTCAACTTATGAGATCACCTGATGGTAAATTCAATATAATTTAAAATATCCTACGTCAAAATGCTATTTAGTGTACTAAGCCTACTGACAACTCTAACTTAGCGGTATAGCACATGGCACAATATGGGCTGTTCACACTGTACATATCTGCATTTGCATGGGTCAGGACAACCTATGGCTGTACTGATGAGTCAGAGGGAACATCAGCCTGTATAGATGCAAGCTGCAAAGTGTATTCTAACTGCACCTGGAGCTGAGGGTGGAGCACAGTGGCAGAGGCTCTGAGTAGAATAATAACAATAGTATTGTACTGTTTGATTCCAAGCATGCTGGCAGCGATAATAGTGATAAAATAATAATAATAATAATAATAATAATAATAATAATAATAATAATAAGTAAGGGCTGGGGAGATAGCTCAGTAGAGTTACAGCTTGCCTGGCAAGCACAGGGTCCAGAGTTCAATCCCCCATGCCCCCCCCCAAAAAAATTATCCCCAGTTCTGCAAAAAAGTAAATAAATAAATAAATAAACAAACCACGTCTATAAGCAATGAATCTAGAATAGCTAAACTATTTTAAAAATGTAAAGCCAATTTAGTTTCAGACTTACTATAAAGATCAAAACAGTGCTGTCTAAGCTGGGTACTGTGGGGTAGAGTTGCAATCCCAGCATTCCCTGAGGCTGAGGTATCATCCACTGGAGCCCACATGGGTAATTTAGTGACTGAGCGTCTCGATTACTTTTCTGTCATTGCTGGAACACAATACCTGACACCCAGATCTAAGGAAGGAAAGGGTTATTTTGCTCAGTTTGTAGAGGTCTCAGTCCAGCGCAGGCTGCCACATGGCAGAGGGCAGCGGTTCATGGCAGTAGAAGATGAGGGGAGGAAGAGCGGCAACAGTGGCTGCAGAGAGCAAGTCTGTCTCCCTTATGCTGCATTCAGACTGTCTACCCCAGGCCAGCTGTAGTGCGCACATATGTAATTCCAGGAGCACTTAGTCCCATAGTCCCAGCAGCACTCACACCCATAACCCCAGATCATTAATTAATCATGAAGTTTGTAGAAGTACATTCTACACCTGCATGAGGCTTTGGGGGAACAACTAGGCACAAATCATAACACTTAGCAAGAGCCTGTCTTTAAACAACAACAACAACAAAATAACCAAGTAAAAGCCAATGTAGTCCTGGTATTGGCATAAGGATAGGCGCCAAAACACAAAGGTAGACTAGGCTTACAAATGAGGAGTCAGTTGGCTTTTGCTCAAGTAGCCAATGAAGATAATGGCAATGTTACAAAATTATGCCAGAATTAGTAGATATTCATACACATAGAGAATACTGACACAATATATATAAACCAGATCTGAAATGTATTACAGATCTGACATAAATGTTAGATGTATAAATCTTCTAAAATAAGGTGTAGAGTGCTTATGACATCAAGACACTACTGCTAGGAAAACATTTCTTAAAAGAGATACAGGTGCATTATTAATCATATACCAGGGGAGAGAGAGAGAGAGAGAGAGAGAGAGAGAGAGAGAGAGAGAGAGAGAGAGAGGAGGCCTTTATTAAATATATGTGTTTGCCAAAGGATATTTATTATGGAAATGGGCAGGTGACATTTGAGAAACACACAGGCTTCATTCTTGCATACAATTCAATAATTGCACTAGGTGAAAAACCTCAGTTCAGTATAGGCAAACATCCAGATCCTTCACAGAAGAAGATACTCGTGCTGATAAGCCAAGAAATTTACGCTTGGCGCCTTTTACCAGGGTAATGCAAAATGAAAATCACCAAGGTAAAGACTACTCATACCAAACACTCTCAAGGGCACAGAGGTAACTGGACCTTTCACATGGAGCCAAGGGAGTATTAACAGAAATATATATATATATATTTAGAATTTATTTTATTTTATTTTTTCTTGTTTTAGAACCTTTATTTGTTTATTCACTCATTTTCATGGCTGGCTTAGCCTGCCCGACGGCAGGGCTGACACAGCATGTGGTGCCGGGGATTGAACTGCAGTCCCTGAAGCCGCCCAAGCTTTCCCAAGCAGGCGCTTTAGACCACTGAGCCATCCCGCCGGGCCCCTTAACAGAAATATTAATTTCGGCAAACACTTTGACCATTTTTATAGTGCCAAGCATACATTTGACAAAGCAATTCTCCTAGCTATCCATATTTACTAAGGACACTTAAAACATGTATTTACAAAAGGAATTGTGCAAAAACAGTTTAAAGAAGCCTTATTTGTAACAGCTGAAAGGAAAAACACCAAAATATTCATTGACTGAATTATGAGTAACCAAATTGTGGGATAGCGCCATAACAGACTATTACTGAGCGACAAAGCAGCACAGACTGCCGATGTATAAAACAGCATCGCTGGCCCTGAAGTGGCTGCGTGAAATGAACAAGACGCAAAATATGTCCTACGTACTCCACTTACGGAAGCAGAAGAATAACCAAACTTCCAAATATTGGTTGCACGTTGAGAGGAGGCGAGAGCCGCGTGCCGTACCCTGCTCGCAGTGTTTTATGGGCATGCACGCTCATCAGACTTCATATAATAGTCAAGACAAATTGCGGCCTGAATATGTGGGCAGTGCGGTGCTGGAGAAGCATCGCCGAATGTTGGCCGTTAAGTTCTTTCTGATCAAGACGAAATGCTGTGCAAGGTAATTACGGGCGGTGTAGTTTCATCGCGCCCATTCAGGATGCTGCCTGAGAAATTGCTTGCTGACAGGGACTGCGCAGGAGCTAAATCACTGAGATGCTCCTTCAGATATAATCAGTTGTCATCTCACAAAATAATGAAGCTGCCGGCCCAGAGAATCCCAGGAGGTCTCCACAGAATCAACCTCTTGAATTTCGAGTCTAACCTTTCCTTACCCTTGAAGTATTTCAAGCTCTGGCAGCTTACCTCATTAGCCTCCTGCACACGGAACAGAGTATAAGCACAGAGGCCACTTCTGCTGGAGGCACCGAGGAGCCTCGAGAGAGGAGAGCGGGAAAACCAGCGCAGAGGGAAAAGCGGGAGAAGCGAGGTGGTAGAGGGCTTAGCAATAAAGATGGAAACCTACCATCAGGGCCTTGCTGGGAGGAGCAAGAGGTAGCAGCGCGGGAAGCTTCAGCGCACGTCAAGCAGCCACGCATGCTGTGGCCAGGCCAACGAGCCAACCCATTTCCTGCAGACCCAGCAGACTTCTGGCCTCAGACTGGCTGCGGAGCACAGCCGGTGGTCTTCCTCCTGTCACCGTCTGCGCACTAAATCTAATCACACACGTCTGACCATGGTGCAAACCAGCATGTTCCAATGAGTCTACATTCCAGGCAGCATTGCAAGTTAGGCATGAGCCCGCGGCATTAGGACCCTGGTGGGAGCAGTGAGGCTGCCGGGTTAGCAGGCTGCTAAGGGACCCCATCCCAGGGTTCACTGACACCACGTTCGGGGCTTTTCGCTCATCCTGCAGTGTGGAATCTTATTTTTCCTTGTGCAAGCGCTGTTATAGGCGGGGGTTTAGCTTGGTGGTGCTGCTACTGCCTAGCATAGGCAGAGCTCTGGATTCATCCCCAGTGCCAAAATAATTAATTAGAACTGTTATGGGGGCCCGACAGGATGGCTCAGTGGTCTAATGCGCCTGCTTGTGAAAGCTTGGACGGCTGCAGGGACCGCGGTTCAATCCCCGGCACCACATGCTGCGCCAGCCCTGCTCTCAGAGCAGGCTGACCCCGCCATAAAAATAAATAAACAAACAAACAAGAAAAAAATAAAATAAAATTTAAAAATTCTTTTTTTTTTTTTTTTAACCAAAATATGGTTTTAATCAAAGCTATCATGCCTACCATGAATACACAAATTCAACTTAACAGAAAGATGTCATAACCTAAGGTCATCTTCTTACAACACTAAAATCAGTAGTACAACTTCTAGATACTAAAAATCTGCTGAGTATCCCTAAAACTATAGCACACCTACAAACCAGGTACTCAATAAAAATTTGTTCCAGTAACACCCTACCAGTGTAGATTAGCCATGACTAACTCAGGTCCATCCACTCTTTGCCATCCAAATCAACCACGGAATGTTCTGAACTTCTGTCTCTCCATCTGCCCTTTCCATCTTCCTTTGTTCATGTTTATGAGTGTCCGACTAGAAAACAGAGGTTTAGCTTCCAACTTTCCTTCTGTGCTTTTGTATGTATGTATCCGTGCACAGTAATGGTTAAATAGTTGTTGGCTATATGATGAATAAATGTCACCTAGTAGTACAATAACCATTGATGGAAGATGAAATCATGAGGGAGGGAAGAAAATCTAAGAACTCTACTATATCCCTTAACTATTTTTTTTCAATTCTTTTATTGTTTAAATTTAACAATGGTTATATTACATATTTTCATCATCAGATCAGTTTAGATTAATACATATAGGTATATAAGATTGATCAAACAACTAAACATTAACCTTTCTAAATCCACATTACTTTTTTTTTTCTTTTCCCCCTTTTTTTCTTTGAGAGTTGACATATTGCATATTGTCCTCACAATCATTCTATAAAGTGCAGTGTGTGGGCATGACCCACCTCCCTATTAATGTTGCATAGAAAAAAGAAAGAAAGAAAGAAAAAAAAAGGAAAGAATATACTTCTCTTTGGACTAAGAGGAAGCAGATACATATACAATCAAAGGTTTTGCAATTGCAGTGTGCCACCAGTGAAGCTTGTGACGTTGGAGGCTGTTGAATCTAAGCCTCCTAAAGCAACCAGCAACAAATGCTGGAGAGGCTGTGGGGAAAAAGGAACCCTTCTCCACTGCTGGTGGGAATGCAGATTGGTGCAACCATTATGGAAAGCAGTGTGGAGGATTCTTACAAAACTAGAATTGGAAGTTCCATTCAATCCAGCTATCCCCCTACTGGGAATTTTCCCAGAAGAACTGAAAACCTCATACCATAGCGATATCTGTGCACCTATGTTTATAGCAGCCCAATTTGTAATAGCCAAATCATGGAAACAACCAAAATATCCATCATTTGAAGAATGGTTAAAGAAAATGTGGTATTTTTATACAATGGAATACTACTCATCCATAAAAAATGATAAGTTTGAAGACTTCATATATAAATGGATGTATATTGAACATATACTCATTAGTGAAATAAACCAGACCTATATGTGTAAATATTGTATAGTTTCCCTAATAAAAATTCTTAAAAAAATAACTGTTGGGGGCTCGGCGGGATGGCTCAGTGGTCTAAAGCCCCTGCTTGGGAAAGTTTGGGCGGCTTCAGGGACTGCGGTTCGATCCCCGGCACCACATGCTGCACCAGCCCTGCCCTCGGGATGGGCTGAGCCGGCCATAAAAATGACTGAAAAAACAAATAAAGGTTCTGAAACAAGAAAAAAGTAAATAAATAAAATAAAAAATTCTTTAAAAAAAAATAATAACTGTTATGGCAGAACTAGTTAGAGTTTAATTTTCTGTGAATATAAGTTTATGAAGACGAAGGAGAATTAATTTTTCTGGTTAATTTTATTTTTTTTATTTTTTTTTTATTTTGGAGTAACATGTTTCATAAAAGACTCACTGGTCCAAAACAGTTTTACTACTGCTTTACCCAAATAGCCCACGCTGGAGCCACCTAAGCTGCCACTGCTAGAAGCTCCTCTCTCCTCAGTTCCCGGAACAGTGAGCTGTAGCAGGTGGCACCTGCCTGCAGCTGGACCACGCCACGGGGTCTCCACGACTACAAGGTCCTGGTGGCAATGCTCCCTCTACGTGGTGCAGGACACCACGTTGTCTTGCCCCATGCGCGCATGCATGGGAAGAACACGCCAGGAAAGCAGCTGCTCAGTGCTTCATTCTGAATTCATAATATTGGGTCTTGGGTGTCTGGGAAGACCCAGTAAAGGAATAGGCCGGCCCCATTTCAGCCTGCTGGCAGTAACCAGAACTTAGCTATTTCTTGTCCCCTAAGTGACTTTGCAGCTGTCATGTGGTGAGGCCCTGCAGCTCTGTGCCTCACTAGGCTGCATGAAGGTGGGAAGGAAGCTGAACGGATGAGAAGCTTGCCCTGTTGTGTCCCCTGCTTGGTGCCGCCCCACTGTAGGGGAAGCTCACTCTCCGGGAGACTCTGAGCACATGGGCACTCCTCAGTCACAAACAAAGTTCAGGCCCTCTCCGCAGGCGCCAAGAGTGGCGCTGGGCTGGAGCCCACCGACTGGGTTTAGCCTGCACCTGCCAGGGACCTGCGAGCTATTTCTGGATTCAGACATTCAGGGCCAGATCCAGGCATAATGATCTGCTTACCAAGAAGCCCAGAACTAGCGATGTTCCTCAGTGAACTTGGAAACCTGCTTCCATCGCAGGCCCCGCCAGGGAAACGCCGCGTAGCGCTGGCTCAGCCAGGAGGAAGCCCGCTCAGCTAAGCATTACAGTTCACTTGATTCCGTCTTTCTTGAGTTATCAGGCTTAAAGTAAAAAGAATACAATTTGTCCTTGTCTTTTGTATATATGAATATATATATATATATATATATATATATATGTGTGTGTGTATATATATATATATATATATAATATTTTACTACAAAATGGTCCTTCATTTATGTCCCCCTTTTGTTTTGTCAGGGATGGATGTTCCATTGCTACTCAAATACTGTAATGTGTGAATTCAGTGAAATAACCCAATATAGTCCAATAGTCCATAACAGTAGTGGGTTATCAGCAGAACAGGCATAGCTAGGATGGATATACAGCTATGTTCTCTTAGTTCAGTGAGAAGAAAGATTTGTACTAACAGTGTTTAAACAAGATACTATGCCTGCATCTTGTACTCTGAAAAACTACTTATGAAGGCAACAACATGCAATCTATTAATTTTTGCAACTGTCCTACTAGCCTGTTTGAAATTATCTCATTGCTATTTCTTTCTCATTAAAATTAATAAAAAAAACAAATTAAACAAAAAAGAATATGATTTCTCTTTCCCCATGAGTATTTACCTTTGAATAGATTATTTAATCAAGAAGACTCCCAGTTCTCTAACACATAGAAAGTAAGACATGAGTCATTATAGCCACGAGTTCCAGTATCTTCAAGTGCCTAAACTGCCTGAGGCAGCAGTTGTATTTATCTGACTCATGCCTACTGTGATGAATTAATTCCTGACATATTCTATTTCTTCATCTTTTCTGTCCCCCAAGATTCGTTTCCCTACTCCAGGTTCAGTGATGATTTATTAACCCAGGTCCGGGGAGATTTTTAATGGTGTTGATGTCTTTCATGCTTTTCAATATCATTTATATTATTTATTATTAATTATTAATTATTTATATGTACCCAACTTTCCAGAATTTTTTTCCACAAAGAAAAGCATGCGTGAAGTTAAGAGCAAGACTAAACGGCTGAGGTTTTGCCATATGATAAATATGAAAAGAGCTTGAGTACTGATTTCAGGTAGACGGCTCAAGCCACAGAGCAAAGAGGGACAGGGTAAGACTCAGAGGAGTTTCGGCACTCTTCAGCTGGGGAGGACTCATAGTTGATATATTGCATCACTTTGAGAAGTTGAGAAGTTTAAGTGATTCAACAGGGCACTGGGGTCCTGGCCTTGGAAATATCTTCATCCTGCATCGGAGGAGGGCAGGACGTGGTACTGACACAGGGGAGCGAAACCCCCAGCCCAAAAGATTCTTGGGCTGAGTTTCTGCTCTCTAAAACTGAAGAATGAATTTAGGAACAACAGAAGTTAAGAGCAGATTATATTTATTGGGGGAAAGAAAGCTCCTGTCCCAGGGAAGGACAGAACGATCCACAAGTGTTGACTGGGGAATCTGCCTTGTCTAGGGATTTTCATAGAGTAAAGCCATGTGGTGAGGCAGGTCTAAGGTGAAAAACATGGGAATTCACTAAGTGGCCATGAGGTGGGGCAAAACTATGGTCAGACAATAAGATTACAGGCATAATTGCTCAAGGAAAATTAATTCAGTCCATGACCAAATAGGGAAGCGAGTCACATAGCAACTGGATATGAATATAGAACAGAGGGTTTTCCTGTAGGGGGTTGGCTCAGTGACCCTCTCTGGTCTCAAGATGATTGATACCTCTGTAGAAGTCAATCCCTGTTGCCCAGGCTAGGGAAGTATGCGGCTATATTTCCACACTCTTTCATCTTGAGGTCTGGCCCATAGCAGAGGTGTCTGTGTCTCCCAAAGTTGTGAGGTCATCTTGTCTTCCTATGGTCTCCTGGAGAGCCTGGCCCTAGCGGATGCCTAATAGCGTTTCTACTGCACTCAGCTGCCTGCTGCAGTATACGCGTTCCATACACCCACCCTGGGGGCGGCAGCCTGCTCACAACAGAAGGGAGGGAAAGATGGGGGCTCTTCCCCCCTTGAGCTCTTGCTGCTTTTGCTGTCTTCTGCCTTGAATTCTTGCTCCTGTGCTATGTCACCTTGCCTTTTAGCCCGCAGATTATGGGCTGAAGCCTCCACAAGCTGTCAACTAAATGAACTTCTCTTTCCTTAATTTTGAGTGTCAGGTATTTTATCTTAACCATGACAGAAAAGTAACTAAGACAGAAGGAAATGGGCAGAACACACTCATTAGAAAAAAAGCAGGCAAATCTGGGATGTGTGTGTGTGTGTGTGTGTGTGTGTGTGTGTGTGTGAAATTCTGATTATTCTTTTCTTAACATCAGGACAGTTTTGTGTGCCTAAGCATGAATCCCTGATGTTCAGGCCTCTTATCTCCACATGAGAACAGCCTCCCTCCCTCCCCCTCAGGCTCCCCTTTTCTCCTCAGCTGGCCCAACTTCCCTGATGCTTTGGTCAGATCCGGTCTTTCCCACGAACTCCTGCTTTGCCTTAGCTTTCTGTCCTTTGTCCCCTCGCCACACCTCGCCACTCCTTCTGTAGATGCTTCTAGCCAACCCCAGCAGAGGTTCTATTCACCTCAGGAGAATGACCCAGGGATGCAGTCGGGAAGCTGTGTTGCTTGCTGTCTCCTCAGCTCTCCGTTAACCACTAACTCTCATTTAGTGCTGAGGTTGCACTTGCACCGGGTTTCTTGTACTAAGTGTGTTTAATTTGCTGTAAAATTGTTTTCATGCTTGCAGTCAGTGTTATAGTGACTTTTTAACAATGAGTGTTTCTTTGCTTTCCAAAGGATTTTAGCTGCCTTTATGCAAATGAGTATTTATCTAATGCCCAAGAGCATTGTTCCTGGGTGAGCAACAACTGTGAAGAGACCAGAGTCGGAGGCAGGAACTGTGTCCGGTGCCTGGAGCACGTCTTGTTCGGAGCCCTGGAACCTCATCTTCACCTGGGGCCATCCTTTGTGACTGGAGTGAAGGGCTGAACCCATCCGCCCCCAGCTCTGAGGTTAATACCAAGCTCTGCTTGGACCTGCCTGCCACAGAGTGCACTTATGTTGGCCTACGAGGGCGCCTGGTGGTATTAGTCATGGAAGGCAAGTTTCAGACAGAGGCTCGGGATAGCACGGGAATCCTACAAAAGCTGCAGCTTATGACAGAGAACACAGAAGGCAGGCATTCATTGCTCAGCAGCCACGCTGAAATCTATGTACTGTACTCCTCTTCATCCGGGCAACAGTTCTGCAAAGTTAGATATCACAGCACATGGAACCCTGCAGGCTGCACCTGAATTGGTAAAGTGTGATATACATTGAGAAATGCACATTGATCCCAAAGACTGGCAGAAGGAAAGGAAACAAAGAAGCATGGGAAGGATGACCTGAGGTTCCACGCAGGCCCAGCCAGAGCTCTGGGTCCAGGGATCTCTGTAGAAATGAGTCCTACTCAGAGTTGACCATGTTGGGTAACTGGCCAGGCCTCTCTGTGTGTTCTCTTGTCCAGCAGATGACAGATTTGGACCAATAAGTGGGGCAGTGGCCCTAAGGGGAATGGCTTCTCAGCCTCTGCCATCTTTGGAGAGGTCGATAGCTGAACGCTATTGCTAAAAACAGTTCAAACACTGAAGTAAAAATCCATGGTCAGAGGGGGACTCAGCCACCCACTGCAGTGTCCTGCATGAAACGTGTGATTCTTGTCATCTCAGTGATGAAGAGAGAAAGTCACAGAGGACAGATGAGGACCAAAGGTCGCAACCACCTTCTCCCGTCTGGTGCGAACATAACTACTATTTGCAAGCCCTCTTCTGGTCAAGTCACATTGCATTCTTAGGAAATTCTCTCAAAACTTCATTTGAAAGAACTTGTTATAGTCTACTTGAACAAATAAGGAAATAGAAGTGCAGAAAGTGTAAGGACGTTATCCAAGGCGTTGTTGCTAAGAGTGGCACCCAAGGACTCTAACCAAGTGCTAGCTCTAACTCCAGAGACTGTACTGATCCCTACCACACCGTAACACCACTCTGAATTCGAGTCCATAGCCTTCTGGCAGTGACTGCTACTGTCAGAGAGCACCCCTGGCACTACCCTGGATTCTTCAAGACAGTGGCTGTGGGGCAGTGAGAGGAAGAGCGAGCTGAGACTTTGGGGAAAGCTGGAGCCAAAACAGTGCCCTTCTCTAGGTCAGCATTAAGTCTTACTTCCCTGGCTCTGCCCATCAGAAACCAGAAAGGTCCTGCAAGTGTCCTGGTCAGAGGCTCCCCATTTTTCTGAGCTATCAGCCAATGCCACTGGTTTCCCAGCTTCTCCCATCTCCTGCAGAAGATGATAAGCCTTAGAGAGCTACTTGTATCCACCCCAAAAGACACAGTGGTAAAGAAGCTTCTGGTACTGGGCCCATTGGCAGCAGCCAAGACCTGCCTTAACCACCAACCATCTGGCAGGGCCTCCCGCCTCTTTACATGAGATCTTGTCAAAAGCTACTCCATTTTCCTCTTCTGAACCATTTCCATTTCCTGGTCTTGCAGACCCTTAATATGGGATTTCTCTCCCAGCATGGACTAGTGTCTTCTCCCAAAAATCCTGGTTGCTAGTCTTTCTACAACCTGCTATGAGCCTTTGCCTTTACTATGCAGACTCTCACCTTCCTAGAATCCTAAAAAAAACCCTGATCCATGGGCAGTCAGACAACCACCAAGAAAGCAGCCTACACTCATTCTACAGGGCACTGTGGTGGTCAGAAGGGGTGATCAGTGCTTTAGGCTCATTAAATGCATTTTATGTGCAGTATTTGAATTCTACAAAAGTTATACCAAAATATAAGAAGATAAAGGAATTGAGAAAGCTCTGTGCTTAGAAGGCTTTTTTCTGCTTATCATAGATTTGGCTGTTTAACCTTTTGACTTCCATGGAAATGCCACCTCTTCAATAACGGCTACTCCTTGCCTCTGGTATATGAATTTGAAGTATTGCCCACGGGCGGGCATGCTGGCTGTGACACTCTTGGAAGGACAAGGAGTACCACGGTGTGTTAGGTCACCGGGTGTGTCCGCGAAGAGGGTCTGGGCTTCTGCTCCTTCTCTTCCTCTTCCCTCCCTGGACAGCTGGAGGGGAGCTGTTTTGTACACAAACACCCTCCGCACTTTGACATAGCATTTCGCCCTGGCCCAAAAGCCAGGGATCAACTGCCCATGGGCTGAAATCTCTGCAACTGCAAAATGAGCTTCCTGCTTTTTGTGATTCCTCAGGCATTTTGTCACAGTGACGGAAAGCTGACTGATCCACTTGCCCTGTCATCATCAGTCTTAGCATCTGGTCAGTATTGAGCCAACATGAATTTTTCGTTTTTGTATATGTATTTTCATTTAATCATAAGCACTTTGTGCACCACCATAAGCTCTGTGAGGGAAGAAATAGGAATCATTGTGGTCCACTGCTGTACCCTACTGCTTCTATGCACCATAGAACGTCTAGTGTACAAAACAGAGGAAACAAAACATAGTATGTTTCGATAAATGAAAGAGTGAATGATAATAACGTCCCAGAATGAGGTTGGGCTTAGCCGTACTTTGAGGTATTACAGCGCTGCAAGGAGGCGGAGGGAGGGAAAGGCCAACTGGCCAAAGGAGCAGCATAATAAGCCAAGACACTCGCACCCTTTTGCAGGCTGAGGTGGGGCTGGGCTGGGCTGGGGCTGCGCACAGCAGCCCAGTATGGCCGCCCAGTGGGCCATGCAAGGGCCCTCGTCAGCTTGCCCCAGAGTCTTCTTGACCACTGTGAAGGTCAGCATTGCGCATCCAGCGCATCCAGCCAGGGGCTGTGGGCGAGTTTGCGATTCAGCAGCCAGGTGTCCCGCTGCGGACCCGGGGTGCTGCCAGAGAGCGCACCCAGGACGGCACCACACCCGCCCAAGTAGGAAGGGCCCGGCATGCGCGAACCAGACCCAGCACGTAAGTGGGAGGGGCCTGCGTGGGTGCCTGCGCACTGCTCCTGCCACTCGTGCTGCGTGCGCGCCTCGGCGTTCGGATCTGCTGCTAGAGCCAGCGCTCTGAGACCTTCTGGTGGCTCCGTTCCTAAGGTCAGACCACCTGGTCCGACACTGGTTCCTCCAGCTTTTACGAAATGTCCGCTTTGAACTCATTAACTTCCTTCTGGCTTCTATTTCCTAATCTCTAAGATGGAAAGAATTTAACATCTAAGTCAGAGAGTTGTTCAGGAAGTTAAAACTGGAAATTTAATGCTTATCATCTTTCTTTCTATCTAATTTATCTACTTACCTAAATAGGTAGAGATAATAGACATAGTGTCTATATATGTAGAGAGATGTGATTCTCTGTATCTATATTAGTGTCTTTGCTGAATTTTTAATAAATCATAAAAATATTATCCTTTCTAACCCCCCCAAAAGAAAAAATAAATTAAAATAAATAAATAAATAAGATTAAAAAACCCCCAACTACTCTTAGAAGTAATTTTACCCAAAAGCGTAGAGGTCAACATTCACTTACAAAAATAGGTTTCGTCTTGTCATAAATACTTTATAATTTTGGAAACAAGCCCCTTTTTCACACTTAGATGCTCACAGCAGCATCCAGAGCACGCCTGCTTGAGGGCCCTGCTCCCCGGCAAGCATTGCTCTATCAGTTCTGGAATCTTACTCTTTTCCGTTTCTTTTCAGAAACAACCGATTTTATGCTTTATACTTTTTTCATTTATTTCGAACAACAACGAAGATTGGGCCACTTATTCTCTTAGGCTTTTTCCTTCTCTGCTCAGGATTTTTCATTAAGCCTGGATCCTCTTGAGTTGCTTTCAACTTTCTTAGGCGCAGAGACAGCTAGCCTGGTCCTAGGGCTTTGACAAACACATTGTTTTGAGACAAGGGTTGTCCAAGGCTGTAGTGGTCTGAATAATAAACATGAAAGGAACCCTACTTTCACATATAAACACCAATCCTGGGCAGCACAAAATGTTGGCAGAAGTTTTCCTCTCCTGCTGCAGAAAGCTGCCAACCTGGTCTCCTCGCTGCGTTCTTCAGATGGAGATAGTTTTGAACTTGGCATTCTATGCAATTAGTTTTGTCCCCTATAGGTTCTTTCCCAATGTTTCTAACTCCATTTACCTACATCCACTTCCGGCTGTGATAGCTGTGTTTCCCCAACCGTGGTGGATGTGGCCTTCCAGGCACTGCCTGGTAGAAAGTGCCCTACAGAAGAAGCTAGTCTTGCTCCAGGAGTCTGAAATTGTTGAAAAAGAAGCCAAGATCCCACCTGGCATGTATGTGCCTAGGGATTTTCCTCCCTAGTTTGGGTGAACAATGGCTACTAGCTCAGGAAGTGACAGATCTAGTCACCAAAGTGCCCAGTAATATTATTTTATACACTAGACCTTCAAAGTAAGAAGGATACAGTATAAGCCACTATTTCTGCTGTGTGTATTCATGCCAGCGAGCCTGAAGTTGAATCCTTTCACGAATGGTAAGATCTGGCCCGGGCCGCCTGCCAAGTGTGGCTCTGCAACTTCAGGCTAAATATAACAGACCACATTAAATGCGCTGGGCTCTGGAGCCAAGAAAAGAGCTGCCTGCTGCCAAGGCCGCAGCGTCACGGTGGTCTCGAAAATTAGATTCTGGGCTGTTCAAAACCTCCCCGTTTCCACTCGGCTTTCTTTTGTTGGTGTTGGTATTGGATCCCTGGTCACATTCTGGGATCGAGAGACCTGGCTCTTGACACTATCAGGCATTTTCCTGCTGCACTCGGAGGAATTCTGAGCCGACAGTGTCTGATCCTTTGATAATTGGAAGTTTAATTTCAAACATTCAATAAAAAATGTCAGAAAGCTCAAATCAATGAAGCAAACAAATGAATTGTTGATACATAATTTAATAACTAGTGTTCAAGAGAGAGTTTCCTTTTAACCTTGGAAGAATTTTAAGGCAATTAAACATCAATGGGAAAATTATATTTGTAAAATGAGACAGCAACCTGAATACATTTACATTTTATTAATTGAGAGCACTTTCTGAAGTCCTCCTGAAATGAGTACCAAGCACAGTAAACAGAGACAGCTGAGTGGCCCCAGGGCCCTGGGAGACCCCAAGAGTGGCCCTCAGTGATGACATGCACTTGAGCGCCTGCATTTGACTGCGCACCCCTGGTCCTCCGGTTCCCCCTTCCAGGTTCCCTCATACCCCTGCTGGCTACCTGTCCCTTGATGGTAGGTACCATCGGCGACTCTCTTCTCTCCGTTCATAGCAGACCCCACATCCTCTTATTCCCGATCCTGCCACCCAGCCTCTCCTCCTTCCGTTCCTCGTACGACCTATGCGCTTCAACCTGTGTGCTGTGGATCTCAAGAGCAGCAGGAGTGAGAAGTCACCTGACCCGTGTTGACCACAGCCTTGTCTCCCAGGCGCTTGCCTGGGCCCATTGTCTGAGGCCCCCCTCGCTCTCCAGAGGTCTCCCTGGGTGTCCACGCACAAACGCTTGCATTACTTTCTCTGTTTCACTCCTAAATCCATACAATCACATTCTCAACCATAAACTCAGTCTTCTCACCTGCTGAAATGGAGGAGGAACCCAGGCGTCTCCTGTCTCCAGGCTCCACTTAAGGCTAACAGAGCTTTGCTGAAGAAAAGGGACACAGTGGGGGTGAAGTGACCTGGCACAGCATGGGCAGGCTGACCACGGTGTTCTTAAAGACCCTCAACTATGAAGACAACAATGTTCAGTGTATGCATTATTGTAACTGTCCTACTGATGTGTTTTGAAACTGTCTCACTGCTGTTTCTTTCTCATTAAAATTAATAAAAATTTTTTTAAAAAGACACTCAAGTGCTACATTTTATGTTGTGTTCAAATTCCCATAGGGGCTCTCACTCCAGAGCTAGGAAGCTACTGCCTCATTTCATAACCTTCTTAGAAAATAGAACACATGAGAGAAGCTTGCTCTCCCCTCAAAACATGTTTCCCGGTTATTATCTTCTGCCTTGTAATAACATAAAAGTTATTTCTTTTGTAAAAATAGTGAATATATAAAAGCCCTTTGTTATTAGGAGCTACTAGACCTACCATATAGAGGCTACCATCCAATATACAAGGACAGATCAAAAAATACAGCTAACATTTAAAGACGCAGTTCATGACAGTAAAGGACATGTTGCCCCCAGTCTCTCTCAGAATACTCCCCCTCACGTTGAACAGTCTATCCCATCTTTCTTAGCGCTTTCTGAAGCCGTTCAGGAAGTACTTTTCATGTCTGTATGAGCTGTGCTCTAAAGCATAGTGACCTCTGCTGCCCAGTGCCATCCAAATAGAAAGACCAGAATTACCGGTGTCCTCAGGACCTTATCTGCCAACGCCGGCACCACAGATGCCAACTCTTCTGCCAAGTCAGGAGAAGCATGAAGGGCAAATATGTGACTGGCGTAGCACGTCAAGGCCGCCTCGCAGTGCAAGTGAACACGGGCAGAGGCAGAATGTGGCAAGCGCGCAGGCGGAGTGCGCCGAGCACAGGGGCGCTGGGCGGGGCTGATGCCGATGCGCCTTTTATTATAGTAACAGTTTTTATTTAAAAGCATTATATTTTTCTGTCACACCCTGTACTTGTCACAAACCCATGGGGAAATACAAACATAAGAAGTTCCATCATTTTCTCAGAGTTACCAAGCGTTGAGTACTAGAACTGCGATTGGCAGCTGGGGAGAGCGGCGAGGTGCAGCCCAAGCCCTTGACCTCAGGGCGCAAGGTTGCCCTGCCAACATGGTGGACGCCTGTTCCATGTTTCCAGGGACTTCTCTTCCTTGGTGACGCCCATGTCTTAATTATTCTTTTTTTTTATTACATTATTCCTATCAGCATTCAAATCCGACCACATAATTATCATTTAAAAGCAAACAAGCAAAGCCAATGTTAAAATCCTTGTCCTCTACTCTATATCAAGATGCCAAAAGGAGCCTGGGAGATAGCTCAGGGGCACAAGTGCCTGCCTGGCAAGTGCAAGGTCCTGAGTTCCATCCCTGTTTCCAAAATAAAATAAAATAAAGTAAGCTAAGCTAAGCTAAGCTAAGCTAAGATAAGATAAAGTAAAATAAAATAAAGATGACCAATCAGCTTCATGTACTGCCAAGCACATGGCTGCCAACAGTGTGTGAATTTGACAGAGTTCTGGAAGGCAAGCCTGTGGGGGAGTTTCCTCATGAATCACACGCATCAAGCCAAGGCAGACAGAGGTCAGGAGAAGAGAAATTGTCCAGCCTGACGGAGAGCCCTGGCTGGGCTCCAGCGTGGGCTAAGTGGCAGCGGCAGCCCACGGAAACCCAGGGGAGAGAGGCAGGGCTATGTGAAGCTGCTGCTCCCGTCTCCTCTCCTCAGAGAGGGCGTCTTGGCTACTTTTTTCTAGTGGCTAAGACAAAATGCCAGATGCCTACAATTAACGGAGGGGCTCAGCTTGTGGAGGTTTCAGTGCCTAACCAGGCAGCTCTCACGCAGGGTGGCGTGGCACAGGGTGACGCCTCAAGGTGGCAGAAGCAGAAGCAGCAGGAGCAAAGAGGGTTGCTGGAGTCCTTTTCCGCCTTGTGTTGCATGCAGGCCTCCCCCAGGGGCGTAGAGCTCGCCATCCCCACGCCCTCCCCTGGCAAAGGATGAAGACATTTGCGACGTGAGGCCCCTGGCCCCTGCTGAGTAGCTCAGTTCACCTTCTAACTTTTCAGGTTGACCCGGTGTGTGGATCATTACGGGCACCTTTTAGCGCCAAGTGCAGCTGTAGGAAGCTATTATTTAGTATCAAGCACGCAGGTACAATTAGGGCACAACCCCAGCGCCAATGGCCAGTTCTCGGCCCTCTCCCACCTGCCCAGTAGGTACAGTAGGGCCACGGCAGCCCTACGCCTGGAAACTGCCTTCGGGTCTTCCTCCCTCCTCCCAGTAATTCCCCGAAATTCAGGTCAAAGATCTTTGCTGTGAGACACGGTCTTAATTTGTTTTTGTGATTAACTATTTCTGTGAGCACTACTATTTATCTCTTCTGTGGCATTTGTCACAATGTGTGGCTCACTGTCTGCTTAGACCTCCTCCAAGACAGCAGATCTCTGCCCTCTTCTTCGCGGTGGTCCTCAGGTTGGTGCCTGAATGCAGGAAAGCAAACACGAGGGGCTGGAGTGCTTTCTAAAGGAGGGAGGAGGGCGGGAGAGAATTCAAACTCTCCATGTCCACTGGTCCACAGGCCTGAAACACGGCGATGGTCGGAGCGCTTGGTGTGGACTAATCAGAGTACTGTGTTCCTGGGAAGGGCAAGGACAGGGGCAGGGCGGAGTGCCACCTCCCACGTGGGTCAGAGCCAAAGAAAGCAGTGGTCTGGCCATGGGGACGGCCAAAGGTGTCTTTACAAGGAACATGAGAAAGTACACTGCCAGGACAGGACAAGTCTGGGCACAAGGACAGACATCTAGGGAACCATATGGCCAGGGACAAAATGAAGCAAGGTAAGGTCTGGCAACTCAATGCCGGGTCAAAGTAAGAGCCAAACTGGACTCGATTATCAATCCACTATTTGTTTTTCTAATTAAGCCTTTTCCATTTTCTAGGCAGTGGATGAGACAAGCTATTAGTTTAAAAAATCGATAACTAATTTATGGTCAGTAACCATAAGGTCATGAAGCTCCTTTAAATCCCCTGATGGAAAAATCATCGATGCGGAGCCTAGGGGAGGCACAGATGCCAGGAGGGAAGGAGCCACGGCCGCATCTCGGAGGGTCTGCGCACCTCGTCAGACTCTGCTTGCTACACGTACCTTTTAGCCCTGGAATCTGGGGTCATCCCGTTACTCAGACCACTTGGTTTCCTAGGCTGTTCTGTGTGCTGCTGCTTCTTCTGATTCCAGTGTACCTGGGCGGGTACCGGATCGTGTCCGTAGGTCCCAGGGAGCAGGGAGTCACCAGCTGGTGTACCTTCTGTATCTTTGTCCCAGTTCTTCAGTGACTGTGGAGGCCACATATGGAGAGGCAAGGCCAGTGCTAAAACAGCCTGGACCACTAGATAGTGTCCAGAAGGGGCCATGAATTTCTGAGGACGTCTGCTCTACTTGGGCCACATTTTGCATGCGTGGTAAGTAAATCTCTGAGACTTGGTGGCTTACCTGGTGGCAAAATCCTGGTGTACAGATACCTAAGAAATATCCAGAGGACATCTCTCCGTGTTCCAACCACAAAGTGACATTAGGGCTTTGGCTCCTTTTTGGTGATTGGGAGGGTGAGGGAGGGTAAGGACACAAGACAACTGCCTGTTTTCCGGGGTGACCAGGAGAGGAGGCCTCACAGATGAAGGCAGAGTGTGCAGCCTGAGAAGGTTCTGGCAGCTCATCTCTGGCCATCCCACTATGTGCTATTCTTCCCCGAGTGACAGCAAGGCTTCTGCCAGGCAGGTAAAGAGCTGAGCTCCCCTTCCTTGGGTCCGCTGGGCATACCGGGCTCAGTCCCTCGTGTGGATTCTCAGTGACCCTGCAGCGCTTCTAGAAGAAATCCCAGCTTGCCCTCATGCACCGTGGCCTTGCCGCTGCCTACCCATCTGTTTCTCCCTTGGGTCCCCCTGGAGTGTGCCTGCCCCCTCTTAGTGAGCTCCCCCATGCCAGGATGGCTCTGGCAGAGTGGGCTTTACACCTGTCCTCAGTTGTGCCCTGCAAGTGAACCCAGGGCTCAGTCTGTGGGGTGAACGGATTAAGCTACCTGATTCCAACTGTTATGGTTTGTGGCCAGCTGTCCCCCCCAAGTCCATGCGGTCATGGGGTGGACTTCTAGAGTCCACTGGGATTCTGGATGTGAGCGCTATGCCCAGTCTGGGGCGGACAGCCCTAGCACAATTTGAGGGAGGTAGGCGCGCTCTCTGCAGCCATTGCTGCTGCTCCGCCTCCCTTTGGCTCTGCCTTGTGTCACCGCAATGAGTGGTGGCCCTCTGCCTTGTGCTGCTTTGCCTTGGAGCCAGCTGAGCATGGACTGAAACCTCCAGTAACTGTGAGCTAAATAAACCTTTCCTCCGTCCTTCATTCTGAGTGATGGGTGTTTGACAACAGAGGAGCTGGGCATCAGCCCTGGCACGCTGCGCGCACCGCCTCCAACTCCTCTGCGTCCTGCCTGCTATCCACACGCTGTCCCTGGGCAGAGCTAAGCTGTGCACACACCTGTGTGGCTGACCTAGAGAGGCACTCATGGCTGCGTGCCCAGCGCGTGGTGCTCCACTGCACATCCCAGGGAAGGGAGTGATGGGCCCGCGAGGCGCCCCAGTCATCACCTGACCCTTTTTAAACGATGAGTTGATCCATCCTACTACACAGCAGGCTTCGGGCTCCCAGCAGACCCTATGGTCCTGCGCTCCAGCTTCCTAGGTCAGGTACAGGTCCTATCTAAGGTGGCCTCTTATCACAGATGACGGTGAAAGCTGCACCCCTTCTACATTGCTGCCGCCGAACACAACCTGAATACTGGGTGTGGGCTGGCCTCTGCGCTGTGCCCCCTGCCACACTGGGTGTGGGCTGGCCTCTGCACTGTGTCCCTACCACACTGGGGGTGGGCCGGCGTCTGTGCTGTGCCCCCTGCCACACTGGGTGTGGGCTGGCCTCTGCGCTGTGCCCCCTGCCACACTGGGTGTGGGCCTACTGCCACTGCAAGCCACTTCTCTGGCTGCTCCTAACTTGGGACAGGAGATTTCAGCTCAGAAGCTGCCCCACCACTTCAGACAACTGGGTGGGGCTTGCCTAGATCCATAGCCCATACAGCAAGTGCTTTGAAATAGCATGTCCTCATCAAGAGACCAGCTCCCTGCGGTTGCCACTAATGTGGGACAACGAAGTCAAGAAAGTAATAAGAAAATAGATTGTCTCATCTGCTTTCAGAAAATAAAAATTGCTTTGGCACAGATTTGCACAAACTCCTAAATTTTAGAACAGTTCCGTCTCTTCACAGGGTGAGAACAGGCTGAGGCTTCTCTACTAAGGGACGAAGAGGTGACAATCACTGACGCTTAGCGATAAAAGCCAAGCCTGACTGAAATCCCCTGGCGCAGCCGCCCGCCACACTGGGTGACAGGTCAGACTGCTCCCAGGAGTCTGCATGATGGAGTGAACGCTGCCCAGGCCCCTGCAGCCAGCACCCAGCCCTTAGGAGAAGTGGTGGGAAGAGGAGGAGGAGCCACAGCCAGGCTGACAGACTGGAACCGCATGCTGCTAAGGCTGGAAGAAATCTCCGAAGTGGCCAGCGCGCTCCTCGCTCGCCTTGATCTTCTGATGTCTTCTTGCCGTGTACTATCAAAGTCAAAAAGCACACCTATCAAGTGTACAACTTCGCAGATTTTCATCAGCTGAATGCTGCCATGCATTGGGCGTGAGGACAAGGAATCCAATCCCAGGACGTCGGAAACTTCCGTGAGGGCTGCGCTCGCCCACGGCAGAGCCCAGGGAGCCTCCAGGAGGGCGAAGCTGGGGCCATGCCTCAGTGCTGGCATTGATACGGGGGAATGAAGCTCTGAACCTGAAAGGTGCCTGGGATGAGTTTGCGTTCTCTAAACCAAAGAATGAATTTTAGCAATAAATGGAGGTTAGGAGCAGAACATTTATTGGTGAAAAGAAAGCTGTCCAAGCAAGGGAGAGAAGGGGACCAGGGCGGGCCTCCTAGGAAGCTGTCTCTTCCAGCTGTTTTCATTGAGCAAAACGATGCAGTGAGGTGGGTCTAAGGTCAAAACTGTGGGAACTTGCTTAGGTGGGCGTGAGGACAAAACTATGGTCACCCAATGAGATGACAAGCAGCACTGCTCCGGTAAAATTGATTAAATAAGAATCAAATGGGGAAGCCAGTCATGTAGCAGGCACATACGAATACAGGACAAGGTTTCCTCCTTTTGGGCTTGGGTCAGGGACACTTTAGGGCTCAGGCAAGGTGACTGATGCCTATTTAGAGTATCAGTTCCTGATGCCCACCCCTAGGGAGGTATGTGGCTGCAGTAGTTTACTCCTTTGTCTGGAGGTCCGGCCCATTGCAGCAGTGTCAGTCTCTTCCAAAGCTGCAACGTCAGCTTGTCTCCCTCACTGCCTCCTTGAGGGCCTGGCCCTGTCTGACCATCTATAATATTTGTATCTAATTTAGTTGTCTACAACATCATGGCCAAAAAAGCCAAGTGCGATGGCTGGGGAACACTGCGAGGGGTGTGATCCAATCATAACTCAGCCAGGAGGGCTGTAACTGGGCACCACTGGGTCTGTGCTGCTGGGTGCTGTGGTGCAGGGGAGAGCGGGATAGGAGAGGGAGACTCAACCCCTACGTCACAGAGTCAGAGCTGTGCAGGAATAAGGGGAGCCCAGAAGGACGACACAGCAGCCAGGGGCCCTTTGACTTGTGGTGGGGCCGGGCGCATGGCCCTGGTCAGCCTGCTGCTTGGAGCAGTGGGGTTCAGGGCACCAGGCAAAAGTCACCCTAGGCTGGGAAGATTTTTTTTCAGCATCCAGATCTGTGAAGCTCAGTCTATGAGTGGAGCTGTGAGAACATGCCTAAGTGCATCTTTGGGAGGGAAGAGGAGAACCAGGGCCCTGCCTTTCTCTCTGCCTGGAGGCTGCTGCCGTCAGGAGAGGCAGGGAGGGTTTTCCTCTTGTCCCCTAAGCCTTCTGCCAGCCCGGATCCATGTGGCTCAGCGGCACTTGCTGAGCCTGCCCTTCTGGCCTGTAGGCTCCTGGACAGGGTGTCTTGGGGGTGCTGGAGGGCAGGGCACAGGGTTAGAGGTCAGAGGAGCCTGAGGGAAGGTGGGCACCTGCGACCTCTGCCAGGGTCCTCACCAGCAGGGCTGTGCACCGTCAGCTCTGAAGCCCCTTCCGCTGCTGACATTTGCTTGCCCGGTTGTGTTGTCTCCTTCGCTGAGGGGCTGCACTGTGCCCCCAGAGGCTAACCGCCCCGAGGCTCAGGGGAGCAGTGCAAGCCCCTCAGCAAAGATGCTTTTGAAACCAAATTAAAGTTCAGCAGGCCATAGAAATGCCAGGATCCATTTATGATCACAAAGGAGACGAGACTAGCAAAATGCTTAGAGACAAAGGAGTTGGTTAACTACCACCGATGTCCTCCTCAGGCTTGAGGTGTGTTCCTCGTTTCCTAGCCTGGCTCGCTCAAAGACAAGGAAGCCCCTCTGGCATTCCCTCAGCCCCTAGCACCTCAGCACCAAATGGCAGGGCCACACCACACCCTGAGCACTGGGTCTCAAAGTTTCTTCGTGAGGTCTGAACTAAGGCCCCTTACCCACCTTCCTCAGCAGCTGCAGGAGCCCGTGTTGGAGCTGTATTTCAACTGAGCGGAGTGGGAGTGGGAACCAGAGGAGCGGATCCTAGTTGTGCTTAGACAAAGTGGTAGAGATTGCGTTTGCTTGGAAAAGGGGAGGAAGAGAGTCCTCCCGTCACAGCGTCCAGGCAGCTTTGCTCCTACAGGCAGTGCCTCTGTCCTGCCACCCTGAGCTCAGTCCTTCCTGGCTCCTGGAAACTGAAGCGAAGGCAGCAGGAGCAGGCAGCCTCTGTCTGCAGGCTGCAGATCACTTGTAACGTGTGTCTCAATCAGAACTTGCCTGCTCCTTTTAAATGCAGGTCTTACGAAATCCATCATGAGGGGGTGGGATGGCCTGTGCTGTCCCTACTTAAGGCTCAGGAAGACACGGGCGTGTTCCGCTGTGGTGCTGCATGCCGACCACACCTCTTGTCTCCATCTGCCCTGGGTGCTTTGGCCTCTGGACAGGTCACCAACAGCCCCGGACTCTGTTTACTCATAATGGAAGGAGGAAGGTGACACTACTTGTCCTGGGATGGCATGCTGTGCCGGACAGGACACATGGCTGACTCTCCGACGGAGGTGGCTGTGGGGATGAGGAGGTCGGCTGGGAGCCTGCCAAGGAAAGCTGGCTGCCCTGGCTGCCCCTGTGAACGCCCCTGCAAGACCCAGTTTCAGCCGGGAGCCCTTCTTCCCAGAGAAGGGGTGAGCCTTCTGCACAGAAGAAAAGCCCAAGAAGAGTTGTTCCATTTGGATGCAAATTAATCTGATGGGGCCCTGGGGCCCCTGCAGCCCAGGAGAGCAGCCGGAAGTGAAGCGCACCAGAAGTTCTGCCTGTCCTCCCATCTTCTCAGCCTCCGAGCTCTGGCCCTGCTGGCTGTGGCCACAGAGCGGCAGCCCAGCCTTTCGGCCCTGTGCCTCCTGTATCTAAGGAGCAAATGGGAGAGAGAATCCCCAGCTCTCTTCCCTTAGCCACTCCCTAATCTGCAGCTTACTTTGTCCACGAGTCTGTAGGCCTTGAGATTTCCCCATATCTTCTCTACTCTGGAAGTCAGCGAATATCAAATATTCCATGTAAACCCAGAGGGTGCCAGGGAGGTAGCTCAGTGGAATAAGCCCTTGCCTGGCAAGCACAAGGTCCTGAGTTCAGTCCCCAGTACTGCAAAGCAAGCAAACAAACAAACAAACAACCCAAATGAAGGCAGATCTGCTGGAAGCAGCACTCTTGGTCCTCCTAGGCCATACATAGATCACGAACTCTTTGGTCCCCCTCAAGTCTCCTGGGCCTTCGAACTCTTCTTCTTGTGCAAAGGTTGGAACGGTGGCTTAAAAGCATCCAGGATGGATCTTCACCATGAGGAACCCGGGGAGAGTCACTAATCCAACTGCTACCGGCTGGCTTCTGGATTAACTCCTGCTCTGTGTTCATGCCTGCTTGCTGTGCAGCTCACTTCCCCATTTGACCTTGGACTTCATCACTTTTACCGGAGCAGCGGTGCTTATAATCTCATTGGTTGGCCATAGTTTCGTCCCACCTCCTGCCCACCTAGGCGAGTTCCCGTATTCTCCACCTTAGACCCACATAATTTTACTCTGTAAAAATCCCTGAAAGAGACAGCTTCCTGGGGAAAACATGCTCAGGCCCCCTTCTGTCCCATTCAGACAGAAGTTTTCCTTCCCTGGTAAACATGCTCTGCCCTTAACCTCTGTTTATTGCTAAAATTCATTCTTCAGGATTAGAGAACATGAACTCGTACAGGTGCCTTTCAGGTTGGGAGTTTCATTTCCCTGTGTCACTGGTGTCTGCGACAGAAGCAGCAGCCACCCAGTGGGGCCTGGCCTCCCGTTACCTCCTCTTTCCTTCCCTGTCACCAGTCCTCTCCTTAGCCGTGGGGACAAGCACTGCCCCACACAGATCTCCATCAGTCACGGCCTGTCTGTGCTTGGCGTGGCACCTGGCCTGGCCCTGACGCTTCTGGGGCGGAGAGAGAAGGGGCGGCTACGCAGAGCAGAGCACTCCGCGAGCGTCCCAGGGCCCGTGCTCTGTGCACCGCATCCCAGGCCGGGGAAAGGAGCAGCTCCCAGCTGAGGTGTGGTGGCTCTGTGGCGACGCTTCCCAGCAAGGATGGCCGGTGAGGCAGCTTCGTCCGGCACTCTCCTTCCTGGCTGCGTTCCTCTGATCTTGGTGCTTGCACTTTCTGCAAACAGCTGTAAACTGTTGTCTCAGACTTTGCTTTGGGCGGAACATGAGTGAAACATCACTTTCCTTTAAGTGAGTTGGTGTTTTGCAAGCCACTCCAGGTCGCAGTTCCAAGGAAGTTCTCTGAGCTATCCTGGGACTGACCTGAAGCTCATAGGCATTGATTGGCCCGAGATTCATTGCGCGACCCAGACTTTAATGGCTGTCTTTGTGGGCTCCACCTTGTAATGCTTTCTTTGACTTGCACAGCACTAGGCAGGCTTCTGTTTGTGCATCCTTGCCTGCTTATGTTATCTCTGGAACTTGTAGTTTGGTTAGGAGAGGCCTTACATAGGGCTAGTAAAGGGATTCACGTATATTTAGTGCAATAATGCGGTGACTCTAGCATGCCTTGGTTCACTAACTTAAGTCTTCCCACGATTCTGGAAAAGATGCCCGTGCTCAGGTTCCTTCTGAAAAGATGGCTATAGTCACAGTCATCACCTGCTGTCACTGACAAGAGCAACGTCTTGCAGAGCACTTCTGTTTGCGAGCCCAGTTGTTTTATGAGCAAAAGTGCTGTGAATTGAGACACCCCTGAGTTTGTGTGCTAAATAAGTCTTCCCTGAATTGGCCTCTTTTTGTTCTTTCACATTTTATTGCAGGGAGGAAGAGGCACCTCCCTCTCCGTGGTCAGCTCATCCTCTGGTCTTTCTAATGGCTCCCTGCAGTAAGGTTGAACTCTTTTCAGTCAGGATTAGCTGGAAAGCCTAACTGCCAGGGTCCAGGCCACCATCTCCTGTGCTAGGTGTACAAACTTCTAGACTTAAGTTTTTCCCAGCAACTCTTGCTCCCTCCAGAGTAATATTTTAAATGCAATTATGATTCCTTCCCTTTGCAGCTTAAAAGACAGGCTTCCCATCACCCTTAGAATCAGCTTAGAGCTCTGAGGAGGCCTCAGGGTTACCTGACTGCCAGTCTCTCCTACAGGGTTTTCTTCCTGGTACGCTGGTCAAATGGCCTGCTCACTGGTTAACAGTCAATAGTTTATTTTTATTTTTTTTCATAACCTTTATTTGCTTATTCACTCATCTTTATGGCTGGCTCAGCCCGCGCCCTGACGGCAGGGCTGGCGCAGCATGTGGTGCTGGGGATTGAACTGCGGTCCCTGAAGCTGCCCAAGCTTTCCCAAGCAGGCACTTTAGACCACTGAGCCATCCCGCTGGGCCCAACAGTCAATAGTTTAAAAAAGTGATCCAGTTTCACATACAGTTTTTAGTTTCTTTTCTCAAAATTTATTTGTATTCTGTTTTAAAAGATATCAATCAATAGTAAATTGGTAAAAGTAAGCTCCTATATACCACAAGCAGTGCACTGATTTTAGTGTTCCCATGTTCCTTAAGGTACTCTGAGACAATGCTGAGTATTTGTAAAATAATGATAATATTGATAATATAGTAATGACAAGGATTAAGGGCTAGAAAACAAAAATAACTACTATAAATTATATGTGGGAATGCAGTTTTAGGTGTGAAGTAAATCTTGATTATTGCATCTTGAAATAAGTTTTAAAATAGGAAATTATGAACTTCCCAACTCTGTTCTTTTTCAGTATTGTTTTGATAATTATACATCTTTATGAGTTACATAAGAATTTAGGCTCAGGTTTTCCACATTTTTTTGTGGAGAATTGACATCTTAAAAATGTAGTGTTTAGGGCCCGGCGGGATGGCTCAGTGGTCTAAAGCGCCTGCTTGGGAAAGCTTGGGTGGCTTCAGGGACCGCGGTTCGATCCCCGGCACCACATGCTGTGCTAGCCCTGCCCTCGGAGCGGGCTGAGCCGGCCATAAAAATGAGTGAATAAACAAAAGTTCTGAAACAAGAAAAAAATAAATAAATAAAAATGTAGTGTTTCAATTTACAAACACGGATCTTTCCACTTCATAGGTTTTCCACGGTGTCCCAGCACAGAAACAGGCAGAAGGAAAAAGGGAGAGGGGCTTTATTTTCTTGAGGACATGGAGAGAATTCGGGGAAGATAAGGAATTCTCTGAATTGGAACAAAGAGAGACTTAGACTTTTATGGCCTTTTGCCAGGGATGGGGTTTGAGGAGGATGTGTAGATTTACCTGAGGAGCTGGTTGGAGCCTTCCCTGAGGTGGTGGGACAGGTGGCAGGAAATTGCACCCTGGGCCGAGTTGCAGAAGAAGGGGGGGGTACTCTCTGGGAAGATGAGCTGTTGTTTCAAGGGCTTCAGCCATATTAGATGACTGCCATAATGATTGAGCAATTCATACTAGGGCCAGAACCTATCACCATTTAATTAGATCTTTGAACATTTCCTTTAAGTTTCTTTTCTACTTTCTAGTGTATAAGTCTTGTATTTTTCTTTTTACATCTATTTTATTCTGATGATTTTTTGAATGTAATTGTTTTTTTCGTATCTTTCCAGGATTATACATTGCTATTATGTGGTAGTGTAATTATTTTTGTACGCTAGATTTATATCCTGGAAATTTTGCTAAAACTTATTAGCTTTGATATATTTTTTTGTGGATCCTTAAACATTTTTATATGTATGATCACATCATGTACAAATATAAACAGCTTATTTCTTTTTTTGCAAATCATGTTCATTTCAAATTTTATTTCCGTTACGAATTTCCAGCTTCACTCTGTTGTGGTTGGGGAAGACACAGTATATAATATCTAATGTTTTAAAACATTATTGGGGTATGTTTTCACTTGATAAATGTTCTCTCTTCAAAATTTTCATAAAGCTCTGAGAAGAGTATGTATTCTGCTTTTGTGGTGTGCGTGAGCTCTGCTTAGGTCATTTAGGGTTGCTTGGTTTATTGTGCCATGAAATCCTCCTTGCCTTATCTTATCGTTTTCTCCAACTCAGTATTAAAAGTGCGAGTGGAAGTCCCTGTGTGATAGAGTAAATTGTAGGCTGATTTTACCAGTCTGTCACCATTCTGCCAATTTTTCATTTGTAATAAGGGAACTTGAAATGCCTTAGAGAAAAGTTGGGCCTTTATGGCCCTTGGCTGAGGAAAACCTGACTTGGTCTTGGTTGTAGAATACTTAGGCTGTCCTTGAGGGGCCTTAGGAAATACGTGGAGGTCTGGGAAACTGAGGACCTGAGCTTCCTGCGCCCTGAGGCTGACAGCAGCACAGGGCTGTGGAACTGTGTGTGATCTGATAGAGCTCTCCTCAGACTAAGCAAGCAACCCAGGTCAGTTGCCACCATACTATCCATTCCACAGGGACCCTGGCAAAGCACAGGCATCATGGTTTAACTCAGGAACTTGGAGGCTAGCTGAGAATGTCTCTGTTCACATTCAAAGGCAGGGCACAGCCAATGTCCTACTTGAAGACACCCAGGGAATATTATATGGCTTGGATCTTGATTGGCCCCTGAGGGCTGGCCCTGTGCAGGGTAGGCCCCAGCTGGTGGTGCCACCCTGAGGTGGTGGTCCTGCTGGCGGTAGTCTAGCAGGAGGACGTTGGGTCACAGGAGCAGCCCTGGACCACGGCTTCCCAGGCTGCAGCTGTTTTCCAGTCTTTTTGCTCTAGACAGGCCACCCCAGACAGCCCCAGGTGACATCTAAGGCGACTCCATGCTCTGGCACTCAAGTCTCACAAATGCCTAGAAGGAGGTGAGTAAAGGCACACATGAGAGAGCATGCAACAGTTGCAGGTGCTGCTACTTGTGACTAGATCTTCAAGGATTTTCAAGACATCTCCTCTACACATTAGGAAACACCATGACATCATCGTAGGCAAAAAAAAAAAAACAAAAAAACAAAACACCAGCAATTCTAGTTTATGTTAAAAACCATCACTGAGCTGGAGAGATAGCTCAGTGGTGTAAGTGCCTGCTTGACAAGCACAAGGACCCTGGTTTGAGCCTCATGACTGCCTGCCATAGCAGTGTTGGAACCCTGGGTGTGCTGGGCCTGGTGGCGCACACCTGTAATCCTAGCACTGGGGAGGCTGAGACAGGAGGATCACTATGAGTCTGAGCTGCGTAGACAGACCCTGTGCCAAATAAACGTATAAAAACTAAAAAAAAAAAAAAAAAAAAATCACTGCCCAGAGTGTAATTTGATCATTTCCCATGTCACATTCTCTGTTGTCCTATGCTAAAATGTCACAGAATCTTTCTGGCACATCCAGCCAGGGAAGCAAAGAGAAAATGTTTTCTACCTGCTTGCCATGGCCTGTGGATGTGAACATCCGTTTACTTGGGGATTGCAGAGCTCTATTTCAGACGGTCCCTGAGCGGTTTACCACCGACACTGAAAGCACCTCTGTCCAGCAGTCCACTCAGGAAGAATGCCGGACAGGATGTGACAAGCTGTGCTGCTGAGAGATGGACACTTCTACAGAAAGCTAGCTGCATATCTTACATTTTGTTTCTGCCTTTTATAACGGCCTCCGGGAAGCTGCTGCCCTTTTCTCTGCTCCCTCAGACATAACCAAGCTAGCTGCTCCAACGCTGGAAGCCTGAGGCTGAGCAAAAGCTTGACATTAGATATTTATCATCTCAAGCTGTCTTCCCTCAGCTAGCCAGCCAGCCCTCTACCCCAGAACTCTTTTTATCTTATTTTGTGAAACAGGATGAGTTCCTGTCATTACTGAAAGCAAATGGCTTGTTTTTTAAATATACATCAAGGCTCAGGTTAAGAACTGGACAATGTAATGCATTTATTATTCTCTCTCTCTTCTGTTTATTCTAGTGTGAAATTGTTTTCCGGGTAGTGATTAATCCTGCCAAGGTTTCTGCTGTTGTGCGGTGCTCCACTACACCTGCGGAGGAAATGCTGACTGCCTGTGCCTGCACTGCAGTGTCATTTCGGTCTTGTGGGACACCAGCGTCTCTGTCACCTTCTGTCCCCCACACAAGCCCACAGTCTTCTCTTTGTTTGCCAGGTCTGAGTTTCCTGTGGCTTCCTCAGTGCCTGATTTCAGACAGATGTGTGAGGAGGTGCTGGCTGTGGGGGCTTTACCCCTCCTCCCGTGGTGGCAAAGGGTCCTCAGCAGAGACAGGAAGTGGGGGTCCCTGCCAGAATGGCTGGTTCTCCTGCTCTCAGCCTGCTCTAAAGAGAGACTAACTCTCAGTTTATTTAAGATGGCTTCTGTTAATAGAAACCAAGGATTTTGACTCCTGGGCCCAAGAAAGAAGTTAGGAATTGCACTCTCCTCCTCCTCCTCCTCCTCCTCCTCCTCCTCCTTCTCCTTCTTCTCTCCTCTCCTCTTCCTCTTCCTCTTCCTCTTCCTCTTCTTCTTCTTCTTCTTCTCCTCCTCCTCCTCCTCCTCCTCCTTCCTCTTCCTCTTCCTCTTCCTCTTCCTCTTCTTCTTTTTTGTATTTTAGGGAAG
>PVJA010011924.1:0-53333 GCA_004027025.1 Myocastor coypus
ATATTATCTCTTCTACTTTTGCAGTTAGGGTGTGTGTGTGTGTGTGTGTGTGTGTGTGTGTGTGTGTGTGTGTGTGTGTGTGTGTGTGTGTGAGACAGGATCTCACTATGCAGTTCAGGCTGGCCTTGAGCTCACTTTTGTAGCCTAGGCTGGTCTCAAACTCACACTGATCCTCCTGCCTCAGCCTCCCAGGTGCTGGGATTACAGACATGAGCCACCATGCCCAGCTGCAGTTAGGTTTTATTTTATCTTATTGTATTGTCTAGGCACTTGCTGAATCCTTTAGCCCATCTAGCTTGGGGCAAAGCCTGGAAAATAACTCTGGGGCCTCCCACCTGGAGCTCTTTCTGCAGGTGGCCAGGCTCAGTGCTTTCCTCTGTGTTGGCTCTGCCTGTGGTTTTGGTGACTGCTATGGCATGCTGGGCCTTTGCTGTTCTTTTTCCTGCTGTGCTTGCTTGAATGCTGTGTATAGTGATTAAGGGTTAAGAAAAAGATAAAAAATAATAGCCATTATCCTCTGCCACTGCCCTTATTGGATAGGATATTACCTGCCTAGGACTCTAGAAAGCCTTGATTCTTAGCCATTAATAATAATCTCTGTTAGCCGGGCGTGGTGGGGCATGCCTGTAATCCCAGCACTCGGGAGGCTGAGGCAGGAGGATCAGTGCGGGTTCGAGACCAGCCTGGGCTACAAAAGTGAGCTCAAGGCCAGCCTGAGCTGCACAGTGAGACCCTGTCTCAAAAAGACAAAAAAAAAAAATAATAATAATAATAATAATCTCTGTTTGATATGTGAGAATATTCTGCATATATTTGTGGGTGGGGGAGGGTCTCATTCTTCACCATGCCGTCATCCTGGTGTCCTGGTGCACAGTGCTCCAGAGGGGAACAGTGTTAGTGATGATTTCCTCTGAGTCCAGGAGCAGGATTAGGAGCAGTGGTTACAACTGAGAGATTTATTGAAGCCATCAGGTTGTAAAGAGCTTGAATTAGCTGAGTTCTCAGGCTCAAATAGCTCAGGATGGGCCTTTGCTCAGCTGCCATGCATGAATGTTGGCGTCAAGCATGTGCCTGAATTGGGCCCCCCAAGTGTCTGTTGTTGTTTTCAAAGTCTTACTGATTCTGCCAAGTCAGACTCTGCTCTTCAGAGCTGCTGTGACACCTTTCATCCCCATTTATCTCTCTCAGTTTTGTCCTGAGTAGTTAATTGTCCAAATAGATGCTTATTCTGCCACATTGTTGACAGCAGGAACCATGTCTCCTGCATTTTAGTGATTTCATAATGTGTAGATTGTGTTCCACTTGTAATAATTATTTCTAAATCTTACTGAATTGAACTAGACAAAACTGGATGTGTCAGTAGAGTGACCATAGTTCACAGTGATTTGTTACATATTGTTATATTTTATCTTTGATGCTGGGGATTGAACCTGGGGGCTCTTGAATGCTAGGCACATGATCTTGCCTGTGTTATACCCTCAGCCCTATATATGTGATGAAGAACTAGAAGAGAGGAGTTTTAAACTTTCCAACATCGAAACAATAAATGTTTAAGGAGAAGAAAATGTTAATTACCAAGACTTGATCATTCTACGTTATATGCTTATCAAATGATCACATTGTTCTCTATAAATATATGCAATTATTATGCCAGTTCAAAGTATGTTACATTAAAAAAATAAAGCATATTGCATTTAAAAATGACTGACAGTGGAAATCTCAAAACTAATGTCAATGTTTCTACATTATGTTCTCTGCCAGAGCATATCCCTTAGAGAAGCAGCAGTAGCAGCAGCAATGATATATGAAAACACAACAGCCTGTTGTTGGGTTTTTAAAAAAGTTTTGTGGGACATTCACACATCATATAGTTCACCAATTTAATGTACATAGTTCAGTAGTTTGCAGTTTGAGAATTGTCTAACCATCTATAATAGTTTTAGAAAATTTTTACCATTCTGAAAAGAAGCCCTATGCCTATTCCTTTCAAGCCCCCAGTTGTATACAGTTGATCTGTTTTTGTCTTGATTTGTCTGTTCTGGGCATATTTTCTAATGGCTCCTTTCGCTTAATGCTCATCCCGTTGTGCCATGTGTCAAGCCAAAGGGTTGGTGGAGTCTTGGGCAAGTAATGCCTATTGTGGCCAGAGCCCGTGATGTGTCTACTGCCCTCATTAAATCATGATGAGACCTAGTCAGATTGCATAGAAGTGTTCTGAACTTCTTTCCACAACTAACCTTGAGAACCACAAAGGTTCTGCTGCAGTATACAGTAGAGCATGTAGACACTGTAAGGTCATACCTGTGAGCTCCTGAAGCTGTGGCTGGCATGCAAGGGTCTGAAATCCTTTTGTCCCATTGGAGCTTCTTAGATTTTAGTGATAATTTGTCCAGATGAAACAGGTAATTTTTTTGACTGGCACTTTGAGTTAAATTTACTTAATTTTTCTCCCCCACTTTTGTTTTTGTTCTCTCCAAGGCTATGCCTTTCTGCTCTTCCAGGAGGAAAGCTCAGTACAAGCTTTGATAGATGCCTGCCTAGAAGAAGATGGGAAACTGTACCTGTGTGTGTCAAGCCCGACCATCAAGGATAAACCGGTAAGTTATACATAGCCACCTGGTGCTTTTCAGAGCATGTGTGTAATTGGAATAGCTGATCTCCTCCTCCTTGTAATGGAAATGCTGGTAACCACGATCCTCTTACCTGGGTTGACCTTGCTGTAGAGTAGGGCTTCACTGTTGTTGATAACAGAAAGCTAATGAGAAATTACTCTGTAGGGGCTGGGGAAATAGCTCCGAGGCACAAGTGCCTACTGGGCAAGTGCAAGGTCGTGAGTTCGAACCCTGGTCCCACAAAAAAAAAAAAAAAAAAAAAAAAAAAGAAATTACTCTGTTTTGTGTCATACTTTTGGGACTACATGTAAACAAATGTGCCCTTGTCAGCTACTTCACAACCCTCATAAGCTAATTCCTGTTGAGGAACTCTGAATTGAGATAAATAATGCTCTTAGTGGTTTGTTATTATTTCAGATCAAGAACAAGAGTAATTTACTTTAAAAATCATAATTATCAATGTCTCTGTGCCTTTTAATGCAAGGCTTTGTGCTAGTGATACCCCTAGCTATCTAAACAGAGCTGAGTAGTTTCTGCAGGGGAGGAAAAGGCACAGCCTGAGAATATGGAGGTGAAATCACAAATGCATGTAAATCAGAGTTTGTGGTTAAGAGTATGAGCCAGAGAATAAACCACTGGGTGAAGAAGATATCAGTAGACAAGGTGATATTCAAGGCAGAAGAAAAGCACTTGGATAATGTGGCAGCAGTAGGGATCTGTGGGAATTCAGCAGGGGTAAAAGTGGGATGGGGTAGTTTGTGTGGCAAGGCTGGATGCTAGAAGTAAGAAATAGAGTAAAAATAGTGATATAGAGGGAGCAAGAGACTAAAACTTTGTTTCACAGGGCTTGAACCAACCCCATAAATTTGCTTCAAATACATGAAGTTTGCTTGACAGGTAGGTGTATTCTCAGAAGTGTGTCTGGGAACACTGGGTGTGGTGACACACACCTGTAAGCATTTGGGAAGCTAAGTCAGGAGCATTGCTTTGAGCTTGAAGCCAGCCTGGGCTACATAGTGAGATCAAGGCCAGTGTGAGACTCTGTCCCAAATAACACCGAAGTGTTTGGGAAAGGAGTTGGAGTTAGACATAGACTTCTGAACGGGAGTCTTGACTTATTTAAATATCATCTTGGCTCTGAAAAAGTCATCTGATCCTTACTGAATTGTAATTCCCTCAAGTAGAAAATGGGAAGAATGGTGACTGTTCTGCCTTATTTAAATAAGAGGACAATGAATGTGAAAACATTTCATAGAGCTCAGGTACTTGTACAGGGCTAATTTAGTATTATCTGTCTTACATAGTGCTGTAGGATTTGGGGGTGCAAGGTTAGAGCTCAGCACTTGGTGACATCTGTTGACAAGAATAGGCTTTACAGCTGGTTGTGAACCATGATGTGGGACTTGAGCACCTGTAAAGGAAAAGAATCCAGCGTGTAAAGCTGAAGAGGAAATTACTAAAGAATGGGCATATGGAGTCAGGTTGAATGATTAATGCAGAAAAAGACACAAAGACTTTAGCCCCCAGTGTGAAAGTACCACTGTAATTTTCAAATTCTGGGACTAATGCTATGTTTAATAACAGTAATCGTAGTGTTAAATAGGGCAGTTATACAGGTGAGTGAACAGTAGAGAACAGTAGGTGAGAAAAAGAGTAGGGAAGGGGCTGGGGAGATTGCTCCGAGACACAAGTGCCTGCTGGGCAAGTGCAAGGTCGTGAGTTCGAACCCTGGTCCCACAAAAAAAAAAGAAAAAGAAAAAGAGTAGGGAACCTTTGCTAACTTTGGTCTTTACTTAAATAGTGTGGAGGGGTTGTGTATCATAAGGGAGACGTGAGAACTGACTGGAATGAAGGTGTGAAGTACTTCAGGTGAATAAAGAATGAGGCTGAAATAACCTCTTTAAATCCCTTTGGAGTATTCTTTGCAGTAAAGTGAGATCAGAAAGTGCACCAAGTTGGGCCCAGTGGTAGACATATGTAATCCAGAATAATTTTGAGTGCCACCTGGGCAATTTAGCCAGACTCTGGTTCAAAATTAAGAAATAATAGAAGGGTATAGATATGTAGTTCAGTCTGAGGGCCCAGGATCCTGGGAGTAAAAATGTCTACAACAAATTAGCCAGGATGAGATGCCTTAGAGCTGCATTGGCACCCCTATGGCATGTTTGTGTCACTGAAAGCTCTAGGCTTGCCATCACTGTCTTGGAGATAAATAGTCACCTTTAGAGAGCCCCTGCCTCTGACACATCACAGGAGACACTAGAAAGAGGTAAGGTAGAATTGGCCATGCACTACAGAGAGGATGTTAAATATAAAATAATACTGTCTGTAGTAGGAAAGAAACTATTGAGTGAGGTGAGGAGACTAAAGTTCAGCAGGCAGAGCTTATGCCTTGGAAGGGACATGCTACTGTGTCTGCAGGGACAGGAGGACAACATACCTGAGAGGATAGCCCCTTACCAGGATGGGATGCATGTTGAACAGTGATGGCTGCGGATGTAGTTGGCGTGGATATGGAATGTCTTCACTCTAGACACATCTATTATCTTTGGCTTGAAGAACTTTTAAAAATAATTGATATAAATATCTATTTTAGGAATGCTTATGTGGTGATTTTTATTATTTGTGTTTCTGCAAATATCTGCTTTATTGCATTCCACATTTTCTGAGTGTAAGGAGGGCCTGCGGCTTAGCTCAGTTGTTTAAGCACCTGCTTGTACAAACATAGTTAGGCACAGGGGGCCAGGTTTTGATCCTCAGTTCTACATGCCTTACCTGACCTGCCTTGAAGGCAGCCTGAGCCAGCCAAAAATCAATAAATCTATCAATAAATAAATCCTTTTCTAAGTGTAAGTGAAGCAGTTTTGTTGGAGTATGGTGTATTCTGAATAATTACTGTATGCCTTTCTAATGATAACAGCATATTATGTATTTCTTTGACCCAGATATATCCAGAATTTCTAGTATAAATACCGTAATTTTAACGAAAGGTAGAATAAGGAACACAAGTGTCCCCTGACATGTATAATTTTAATGAACTGGATCCAATTTGGTGATCCAGCTCTTTGAATTTTCATGTTTTGAAAACTCTTCCTTGCCTTTACTCCCACATCCATGGTGCCACATCTCATTTGATCACGTTTCCCTGCCAGGATCTTGGAAAAAGTGAGAGCTGTGTTGAATACTACGAGTAACCGAGGACTTTGGTAATACTATTATAAGACAGGCTCAACCTTTGGGCTCGTTCACCAAGTGTTTTGAACTTTGGTTCAGCCTTCCCCGCACTGCTTGCCTTAGTTAATCGTCATCTGGTACCTTTTAGTATCCTAGTACCTCATTCTGTTGATTAGTCTTTCTGGCCCTTCTTGGATTTCTCCTTGGAAACACACTATGTTCCAAAACGACCTTAGAGATTTTTCTCTCCTTTGTCCTTCCTGCCCTCAAAAGTCAAATTCCTATTACCCTTGGGTGGTTCAAGTTGATCAGTTTGTTTTCCTCATGTAGAGCCAGATAATAAGGTCCTTTCTGACCTACCTTGTCTAGAATCATTTTTTAAAAACTCAAATGAATAGGTGTTACTGAAATGAAATTAATGGATATTAATAATAGGAGATACTTTTCAGCAGTAACTATCCTTCATTGGATTAAAGTATTCTAAGTATAGATGTGGCGATAAAAGTTGGCAGAAAGAGCTGCATTTGTAGCCTGATTGTCTCCTCAGTCCCAAAGAATAGAAGACAGATTGGCAAGAATGGGAACCTAGCTGGGCGTGGTGGCTCATGCCTATAATCCCAGCACTTGGGAGGCTGAGGCAGGAGGATCGCTGCGAGTTCGAGACCAGCCTGGGCTACAAAAGTGAGCTCAAAGCCAGCCTCAACTGCACAATGAGACCCTGTCTCAAAAAGCCAAAAAAAAAAAAAAAAAAAAAAAGAATGGGAACCTTTGTTGTTATTGTTAAAAACAGGAACTGTTGCTCTTCCAGATCAGCCTTTTCTTTGCTCCAGTGAGAGGAGCTTAGGTATGCCAAGCATTCCAGAAGGTGGCTTTGTCTCTGTGTTTCCAGTGAAGCAAGCAGATGTTGTATATGGTGGTCCCTCCCATCAAAGTGAGTCTACTGTTTTGAGTATATAAATAGTGAACCTGGAGGTGGAAGACAGCAAGCTGGTAGAGCAAAGGGCTTGTAGGAGCCTAGCAGAGATCAGAGCTAAAAAGGAGGAACCTTGAAAAGGTCAAAAAGATGTTAATGTTTCTTACCTACTAGAATGCTTTGACCAGAGGTGTGGGGTAGGAAGAACCTAGAATGGAGAAGATGATTTTGCTTCTTCCTCATAATTTATAGAATAGTCATGATTCTTATGTACCTTAAAATATGATAGCTTGATTTTACCATATATTTAAAAACCATATTATAAAATTACAGTGTGTTTTTGTAGGTTAGTTTTTTAGGTTATTGCTCAAGTGACATAGTTATTCACTTAAAACTTGAAAAGTAGAATTGAAAGGAATGGTGAAAGCAAGGAAGATGGAAAGAGCCTGGATAATTTTTTGTCTTTTAATTCTGATCTTTGGGAGTTTTAATCATTCCTCTTCAGTTATGAAAATAGTCCAGATGCTTTTGCTGAGAGCCTATTTTTTTTCCACTCAATTTTTTCCACTCCTTCCTTTTTCCTACTTTCCTTCTGAACCCCATATTTTAATAAAACTAAAATATTCTTACTCCCACCTGAAATTTTAATTCCTACCCTTATTTATTTATTTTCTGTATTTAGGACAGGGTCAACAGGGTCTCACTACATGGATCAGACTCATAGTGATCCTCCTGTTTTCAGCCTCCCAACTGCTGGGATTATAGGTGTGCACCACCATACCCAGTCTCAATTGCCATCTCAGCACACACTGGGGACTGGGCTGGCACAGCGCACCAAGCAGGAGTCAAACCTTGGCAACTACGCTCTGCCTAAGCAGGTACTTTAGTCCACTGAGCTATCAAGCTGGCCCCCTACCCTTATTTTAAGACCCCTTTAAATACCATCTGTTTGGTTAACCCCTCATTGATTGCTACTCTTCATAGTACTTATTATAATAGCTATCTTTAACTTCACATAAATCTATCTTTTAAAAAATGTGTCTTCCTATCCAGGGTGGTAGTGCCTGCCTATAATTCCAGCACTCAAGAGGCTGAGGCAATAGGATCACTGCAAATTCAAGGCTGGCCCAGGACACATAGTGAGTTCAGGGGCTGGGGAGATAGCTCAGCAATCTAAGGGCCTATCTGGCAAGTACAAGGCCTGGGATCAATCCCTGGTACTGTATGTTGTGCTGGCCACTGCAGCTAGGCGTGGTGGCACACCTCTGCAATCTCAGTACTCGGGAAGCAGACACAGGAGGATCACTAAGAGTCTGTCTGAGCTGCATAGTGAGACCCTGTACCAAATTTAAAAAAGAACAACAACAACAAAAAAAAAAAACAAGTGATTTTAGGGCCAGCCTGAGCTACATAGCAAGACCATATAAAAAATAAACAAAATACTGGATACTGTAAATCAGAACATCCTATAAACTGACATAAAAATCCATGTTCAAAGAGTTAATAGTAATCTGAACAATTATTTTTTTTTATTTATTATTTTTATTCTTGTTTCAGAACCTTTGTTTATTCACTCATGTTTATGGCCAGCTCAGCCCGCCCCGAGAGCAGGGCTGGCACAGCATGTGGTGCCGGGGATCAAACCGTGGTCCCTGAAGCCTCCCAAGCTTCCCCAAGCAAGCGCTTTAGACCGCTGCGCCATCCCTCCGGGCCCTGAACAATTAATTTGAAGAGAACAATATGCAATATAACAAGCATTGTTAAATTCTGTGTTGTTTCTAATGTTTCTTAAATTATTTTTGTCCTCTTTAAAAAGCAAAAAAGGTAATAGTGTAATAGGTGGGTGAAAGAAACATGTAAATATACAGAGTATCTACAAAGCCTGGCTCATAAATAGCTCTCAGATATTTGTTAAATTAAGAAAAATGGAGTTTGGCAATCCCAGCACTTGGGAGGCCATGGGGAAAGGATTGTGAGACCCATGGCAGCCTGCGGTACCTGCAGATTCAAGGCTGGCCTCCACCATCTAATAGGGTCTCAAAAAGGAAAACAAATCACAAAATGGTAAAACTAAGGTACAAGTCATGTACTTTGAGTAGTTGAAATATACCTAGGGTAATTGAAGAAAACTTCTGAATTGGGCATGGTAGTGCATGCCTCTGATGAGTTTCTTGGAAGTCTGAGGCAGGAAGATTATAAGTTTAAGTTCAGTTGGAGAAACTGAGCCAGATGCTGTCTCAAACAATACCATCATCTTAAAAGACTGGGTCCACCCCTGGATGCACTGAGAGGACAAGTGAGACTGGGCCTGGTGGCATGTGCCTATAATCCCAGTGCTTGGGTGGCTGAAATCAGGAGGATCACTGTGCATCCAGTCTGTGTAGTGATACCCTGTAGACCCTGTACTAAATATATAAAATAAAAGACTGGACATATAGTAGCCCAGTTAGCTCAGTGGTACAACGCTTACATAGCAAACACATGAGACTCTAATTTCAGTCTCCAGTAGCTGAAACACCTACCAAACTTCTTGGATGAGATGCCACTGAAAGATGAGAATTTGGAGTAGGGTGAGAGAAAGGGAAATATGGGGAATCATCATTTTAAATAGAGAAGCTAGCACTTCTGTGATATTACTAAAAACAGAGCACTAATGTATGAAAAGGAATCGAAAATAATTAAATTTAGAAAAACTAAGTAGAAACTAAATTAGAAGGTACCTTGACTGACTGTCTCAATCTTGCTGTTTGTGCTGCAGTTAGTAGCACAAATTCTGATTCATTCTCTACCTCCTGCATCCTAAGATGTAACTGCAGTTTTATCTTGGCCTAGTCAAATTTACTTTTGTGTGTCCATCTCAAAGTCCATGGCTAAGACTGGGGAGATAGCTCAGGGGCACAAGTACCTGCCTGGCAAGTGCAAGGTCCTAAGTTCAATCCCTGAATGAATGAATGAATGAATGAATAAATAAATAAATAAATAAAGTCCATGGCTAAACCATATCATGTGTATGTCATATCCCGCCTAAGAATTCTTCAACTTTTATGATCTCTTTGTTTATTTGTTCCTTGAATTCTTAGTCTAATGGTTTGGGTAGCTCCCATCCAGGGATTTTCTCTCTAAAATGAAAGAAATAACTCCTATTAATCATAAACTTAGTTTTTACTATTAGTCTCTGAATTTACAAATGGGTCCAAAATTTCTTAGTGCTTGAGTCATTGTATTTCTTTTCCAGGAAAGGAAAATATGTGTTGTTGTTCCAGATGTACTAAATAGAAGCCAGCGGACAAAGTAGCCAAAGCTATTCCTTTGCATGATTATAATGGAATATATATATGTATATATATATATATATATATATATATATATATATATATATATTGAAAAGGATCACAGACAAAAATGTGCTCACAAATAGGCATTGTTTATTGAGCACCTTGTGCATTTTACAACTATTTCCTCCTTTAATTAAAGATTCCATAGCCCCAAACCATTTAGAAAAGTGTTACAATATATAAATTTGTGTGATATAATTTGATCCTCCACTTAACAAACCTGTTTTGAGGATGACACTTACTCAGGTTTCTGTGGAATTAGTTATTGCACGAAGCTCACAGAATAGCCTTATTCCCAGGAAAAAGTTAGCTGACCTGAGCTTTTATGTGCACATTCCTCTCAAGAGTTGTAGTAATCAGTGTGCAAGTAACAACATCCTTTTCCTACTACCATGGAGCTGAAAATACACATTTAGTTAGACATTGGACTAAACTATCTGGCCAGAGTATGAGATTTCCTGGAAGTTAAAATAGCTGAATATGGTGCTGCATTTCTAAATCATTTTCCTTGAGTTGTTCTAGCTGCCAGTTTTTAGTAGGTCTACAGTGAATCTATTAGCTATTTTTCTCTTTTCCTTTTCTTTGTGTGTGTGTGGGGGGGTGGAGAATGTACCTGCAACCTTGGACATGCTAGGCAAGTGCTCTGCCACTGGGTTTTGAGTTGCAGCAAATGGCAGCCATTTATTAATACTTTGACTGTGGGGAGAATGAGTCTGGACAGAAGAGAGTGCTTCAGTATTCTGTAGTAAAAATGCATTTTGAGCCCATTGGGAAGCTGTAGTAAGCTGGCAGACAGGGAGCCTGGTGGGCACACAGCAGCTATAACAGAAACAGTAGCTCTTGGCTTTGTGTCAGATAAACTTGAATTGTTCTGATCCTTAAATTCTTTATCTCTAAATTGAGGATGATTTTTAAGATAAGACTGTGGTGTTTTGTAAGTGTCTTTAGTTGTGCTATTGTGGCTGCCTCAGTGTCCTGAATTGATACAAACATTTACTTCTCATGGTTATTTTGACTTTGGGGAAGAGCCAGAAGCTGCATGGTGCCAAATCTGGTGCATAATGTGGATGAGGACGCACTTCCATGTTTTTAAGAGCCTGCCTTTCTATTGGATGGCAAATGTCAGCACTACTCCCCATACTTTTTTATTGTACCTGGTAAAGACATTCATTCAGAAAGTGGCAAGAATGATGGGATAAGTGTGTTGGAAGTAAGGGGGAGGACTTTGATTGATGGTAGTGTGTCTTTTACTGTAGTAGTTTTTTACAGTAATATTTTTTTAAATAGAACCATTAACCCTATATTCTGATCATTACTCATATGATTCTATTTAAGATGCCTAACACAGCAGTGCAGTGTGGGTACTTCCAAGTGCTAGTACTTTCTTTCACAAGCAAATCAGCAATCATTTATAAGTGACAGGAAAGCATCGGCAGTGATGGTGAACACTAGGTAATTCTAGTCCCTGAATAGGTTACCTGGTGGGATCAGTAATTTATGAAGATTAAACCTGAGTTCTCGGGCACCCACAAGAGATCAAACACGATAGGCAGATAGGTAGTGATTCTTAGGAGAGTAAGTAGAGCGATCTGGGAAGTATAGATGGCTTTGTGTCCTCCTGGATATCTTGTAGCTCCACTGTGCTTCAGGTAAGCCTTTTTTTTTTTCCATTCACTAGGCCTACACAGAGCATTCACTAGGTTTTGGACACTGCCGTGAGCAAATAGAAACATACACATATGTGCAGTCTATAATTGGAAAACCTTCAGCCTTACAGGACCCTAGAGTCCAGTGGAGGGAAATAGACAAGTGTGTGACCTGAGGAGCATGGACGTATCAGAAGCAGCATGTGTGCTGAGTAGCGATGAAGGGAGAGTGTGGTCGGTGCCCTTAGGCAGTGAGGAGAGCCTTTAGGGAGGAGGTGTTGAGGAGTCTTCTGGCTGCAGCATCTGATAAGGCTATGTTAAGTCCCGCATAGTACAAGGACATCTGTAATGGTCACTGTGGAGGTTTATGTGTGCGCTGCATGTCATTGTGAAGCAGTGCACTTAGTACTGTGCTTGAACTGCTGATCAGTAGAGTAGCTCACGATCCCAAAGTTGCTGTAAAGCTTTGCTTATACCTCAAAGGCACAGGTACTTGGTGCAGGTAACATCTGAGTTCCCTTTTTATACATACACTGTGGATTGACCTTAGCCCCTTGCACTTGCCAGGCAAGCACTTCCTCTACTGAGATTTTCTCTCCCCAGTCCCTGTACCCGGACTGTTTCTTAAACCTGCTACTAAACCTGGGAGAACATGAATTTCCCAGAGGCTACCTGTCTAGGAAGAATCCCTAGTCTTTTCAGGAGATTCTCAGTAGCCTATTTGTATGTGAGAAATTATCTGTGAGAAAGTTATAGTTTTTGCCTCATGACTGCAGAGCTATCTAGGATATAGAAATCTTACCAAAGCCAAAGACTGATCAACTGCTAATTTTTCTTCCTGCTTTCCCTAAAAGGTACTGAGACAGTGACTCCTTTTTTCCTCTCCAGTGTAGTTAGCAGCACTGGAGGCTAAAAGGTAGCATGTAAAAATTTTTGTTGTGAGGCAGGGAGATATCTCTGTGATACAAGCAAGTGCAGGGTCGTGAGTTCAAACCCTGCTCCTGCAAAAAATAAATAAAAAAAATAAATAAAATTTTCTGTTGGAATTTAAATTGGCTGATTTGTTTAATAGAGTTATCAGGTGGAAATTAGGTTGAAATGAGATAGCAAATCTGAATATTCTCTAAAGAGTCCAAAGCACAAATATTGCTGTTGTGGCTGCATTTTGATTGTTAATAATAAAACAAACCCTGATACCATGAAAGAGATAAAGATGCCACACAAACCACTCCCTTAGTTCATTTCGGTTACTGCTGTGGCACTCTGTCATTCTGTGAGGACTGTGACACTTAAAATAGAATTGCTGACAGCTGGGTTGGGTCTGTATTCATTACCACTACAACGGAGTGGTTGCAGCTGTGTGTCAGAGGACCTGGGTTGAGCTGACTCATCCAGGCTTTCATAATGAACTGGGATGCTGCCACTTATGGGAGGTAGCAGTCATGATGGCTCTGCAGTTTTATTTTTCTGATCCATGTAGAATGAATGAAAGGATTGTAGGATATGGGAGAGGAAGACAGGGATTTTTTCCTGAAAAGCCTGAATAAGAGTTTTAAGAGTACTTTTAAGGTAAGAGGAAAAAGGAAGTCAGATGGAGAGAGAGCACAAGACTTGATCCAGAAGGATGGGGAGGGTAGCAGCATGTGAGCTCTGGGTCCTGTGGTTTATGGGAGAGAACAATGGCTAGTGGCTAGCAAGGGAGTCTCAGCTCAGGTAGTGTCCTGCACAGATCATGGGATTGCACTGCCAACTGATTAGTCTGCTTGTTTTCTAAGATCACCTTAAAACAATAGGTGGAAATGAAGGCTATGTAGTCATATTGTCAGGTGATATGTGCTTGTATGCTAAGAAGGTAATCAGAAGACATGAAATATACTGAATGATGTTTAAAATCAGCTATCAAGGCAACATTAAGTATTGGTAGATGAATGTCTAAATACTAAAGTGTGGTCCAAATTGAGAGAATTCAAGAATGGTAGGGAGGTTAGGTGATGTTTAGAAACTTGAAGTTATGCTTGGGTTAAAAACTTTGTGAAAGGGGCTGGGGAGATAGCTCCGAGGCACAAGTGCCTGCTGGGCAAGTGCAAGGTCGTGAGTTTGAACCCTGGTCCCAAAAAAAAAAAAAAAAAAAAAAAAAAAAACTTTGTGAAGGGCAGGCGAGATAGCTCAGTGGACTAAGCACCTGCTTTGGCAAGTGCAGAGACCAGGGTTTGATTCTCAGTTCTGCATGCCCTGCTGACCTAACCCCCAGGGCACACTGAGCTGGCCACTGAGTCTGGCTATGGTAGTTCACACCTGTAATCCCAACAAGGAGAGGCTGAAAACAAGAGGAACACTACAAGTCTGAGCTGAGTAGTAAGACCCTGTAGCAAATACATAAATGGAAAGGGTTTTTTTTGTTTGTTTGTTTGTTTTTGTTTTGTTTTGTTTTTTTTTTGGCTCAGGCTGCCTTAAGGGTGTGGGGATCGAACCACTGTCCCCTGTGCCTGACTGGGATTGCCCAATCAGGCACTTAAACAACTGAGCTAACCCAAATGTTCCCCTAAATACATAAATGGGGGGGAAAAACTTTTATGAAGCCTATGTTTTCTCTGTAATCAAAGGTACAGTCAAAGTATATTTTGATATTTTTAAAATTTTAATATATTATATTATTATAGCAGAAACAAAGATAGAAAAACAGTAACAAGAGCACATATAGTACAGAATTTCAAAACCAGAAAAATTTAACAATGGTTATATTACATATTTTCATCATTGGATCAGTTAGATTAATAGGTATAGGTATATAAGATTGATCATTAAATATTAACACTTTCAATAAACATTAATTTTTTTTAACAATTGACACTGCATATTGTCCTCTATTTTGATATTTTAACTTGGAGACATTTGTAAATTTTCACTGATATTTTTTAGCAAATGATGTCATCATATTCCTTTCTGTTGAAAGAAGCATCCCACAAAGTATTACTTAGTATTTTTATCTAGCACTTGACCTAATCTTATTCCTATTAAAAGATTTTAGTTTTATTTTATATATAATAAAACTTTCTAAAATTGGCTATTTTATTCTTTAATGATTGCAAAATAGTGAAAGTGGTTTAGTAATGTCTTTTATTCAGTTTAATTCAGAACCTTTCAGTTCTTTGAGAAGCTCAGATTTAAGTTTTCTTTTAGTTTTTTAAATTTCTATAGAAGCAACTCTTTCAGAATAGTAGCAGGAAAAAGTCTAGGCTGGAATGAAGTTTCTGTAACATTTGTTCAGCTAGTCATTCCCTTATTATGTCTTTTTCATTTTTTAAAAATAAAATCTTATATTTAGTCCACCCTGGCTTTGAACTTATGGCAGTCCTCCTGCCTCAGCCTCCTGAGTGCTGTCATAATAGGTGTGGCCCCAGTTATGCCATATTTTGATACACTTTAAGGAGTAGTATCACATAGTGTGAACATTAATAACATCATGCAAAATATAGGTTCTATGGAAATAATTTTGGAAATGCTAGAGCAGTGGTTCTCAACCTTTCTAATGCCGTGATCCTGCAATACACTTCCTCATGTTGCGGTGACCCCAAACCAAAAAATAATTTTGGTGGCTACTTTAAAACTGTAATTTTGTGCCGGGTGTGGTGGCTCACACCTGTAATCCCAGCACTCGGGAGGCTGAGGCAGGAGGATTGGTGCGAGTTCGAGACCAGCCTGGGCTACAACTGCATAGCGAGACCCTGTCTCAAAAAGACAAAAAAATAAAAAAATAAAATAAAAGTGTAATTTTGCTACAGTTATGATTCAGAATGGCTTTAGGCGACCCCTGTGTGTTCGACCCCCACCAGGGTCATGACCCACAGGTTGAGAACCGCTGTGCTAGATTAAACAACATTGTACAGGTTATTATAAAATTCCTCAATTGTTTTTATTTTTATTTTATTTTTTTAATTTTTTTTTTCTTGTTTCAGAACCTTTATTTGTTTATTCACTCATTTTTATAGGCAGCTCAGCCTGCCACGAGGGCAGGGCTGGTGCAGCACGTGGTGCCGGGGATAACTGCGGTCCCTGAAGCCTCCCAAGCTTTCCCAAGGAGGCGCTTTAGACCACTGAGCCATCCTGCCGGGCCCGAATTCCTCAGTTGTTAAACACATACACGAATACCATAAAACTCCACGGAGATTATGTATAGCTTTTCTGACACCTTAGAATCAAATTCTGCACAATGTACTTAAGAGAATCTTAAAAAGAAAGAGGAATGTTTTAACTAATAACTTAATTTTTATCCATGTTATGTTCTTTCAGAATTCTTGGTTTAAATTAGTATGTTTCTTTCACAAAGTTTTGTGTTGTCTTTTGCCCTTATCCTTAAAAAGATTTTACTTTGCAGATATAAGCAATTATGTAAAACAAAGACACATAATTCAGCCAAAAGTAGGTTTCAGGCTCCTCAGGAAAGCTCCATGGGAATACATACTTTAAAAGAAACTAAAGAAAAAAAAAAAAAAAAAAAAAGAAACTAAAGAAAAATAATTTTCTCTCAGAAGTGCTTGTGGAAGAAAGTATTGTGAGCTCTGTGGCAATTAAACTTTTCAAACCGAAGATCATAGTCTGGTGTTCGTTTTCCCTATGTGGTGATTTTAACCTTTGAATTAGTCCCAAACACTTTAGAATTTTAAATTTTACATAATAATCTGAGTTTTTAATCATTCTTCAGAAAGAAAATTTCTAGTCACTCTTCTGACAGCATATTCACAAATGGAAGCTTCTTGCCTAAGCTGAGAAGTACCTACTTCTTTTAGATGAAATGGCTTCCTACATTGTGTTACTGGCCACCTACACAATTGTCCTGGTGGCTGGACCCATTTATGCTGCCCTCTCAGCCCTGTATGCATTTGAGTTTGAGTGACCCCTGCTGTAAAGGTGTGACGTGTCCAGAGAGACTCGCACCCCCAGTGAGGCTGCAGTGCCTCTCTTTCCAGAATCACTTCCACAAGCAAATATGCTTAGGTTGCTCCACAGTGTTGGGCTCTCCTCAGGCTCATGTAATGGACTCCTCACCATTTTTGCATGTTATCCTTCTACTACTTGTCCCCAAAATACTGAGGTTTTTTACTGTCTAAAGCATAGCCTCTTTGACAACATACTGGAAGAGGAGTTGTCTCATACATGTACATACTGAGTTACCCTTAGGAAGTTGTGTTGCTAGAAGAAATTTGTATTGAATTACATGAGAATTCTAATATTATCCATTTAAAAAGTAATTGTTAAGGGAACAATGATAATTAAAAAGCAGGAGGGTTTTGTTTTTTTTTTTTTTACTTCTTTCCACAAAATATTTGAGTTCATTTGTGAAATATATTAAAACAGAGAAATGTATATAATAACTCTTGAAAAAAAATGAGGATGGGAAAATATATATTCAGGGTGAGAAAGTAAGTCCAGAAAGAGAACATGTATAGCAGGCTCTGAGGTCTGAGAATAAACCTAAAATGGAGAAATGCACATTGTGGGAGAGTAAGCTTGTATTTCCAGGAGAAAGCGGAGTATGAGTGAAATTTCTTAGTGCAAGCAGTCCCACAGTGTCACTTTTGCTTGTGTTGATGTTTCACTAACCCTGCAAGGATGCCAGCTCTGGGCAGCTGTTTTCTGATATCAAGTTGGAGTCAGATTTTGTAAATAGGGTGAATGAGCACTGTGCCCTGGGCCCTCTTCTTGTATGTTTACCTAGTCTCTAGTGCCAAGAATAGGGTAAAGGGGGTGGTTGTTGCCATCAAAGTGACAGACAATGGGGTAAAAGGGATGGATGAAAGGCTTGGGAGCTTCTGCAGAGAGCAGCAGTAAACTACAGTGCACAAGGTGACATCTTCTGTGTTTTTGGTCACATGAGACCTGATCGCTGTGCACACTACATAGGAATTGTTTTCATTTTTGGAACAAAGTGATCCATAACTGAAAGACTGCAGTAGTACTGGAGTCCTAGGTACCAGTAAGATTAGTCCTAGCTACTACTAAGATCAAGAGGATTGGTTGATTTCAGGAATTCCAGATTAGTTTGGGCAACATCAGAAGATCATGTTTGTCTCAAAAAAAAAAAAAAAAAAAAGTGATCCATGACTAAATCTCGTTAATATAAAGTGATTGGAGCCAGACCTGGTGGCACATTCCTGGAGCTGGAGGCCGAGACAGGAGGATTACTGCAATAAGTTCAAGGCCAGCTCCAAACTGAGTTCCAGGACAGCCTGAGCTACTACATAGTGAGACTCTGTCTTAAACAAACAAAAGAAAGTGATTAGAATTACCAAGCCACGTCTGGGAGCTGCCTTAAATGTTTTATTAGGAATAAGAAGAACTCCTGCCAGGTGTGGTGGCTCATGCCTGTAATCCCAGCACTTGGGAGGCTGAGGCAGGAGGATTGGTACGAGTTCAAGACCAGCCTGGGCTACAAAAGTGAGCGCAGGACCAGCCTCAACTGCATAGCGAGACCCTGTCTCAAAAAGACAAAAAAAAAAAAAAAGAAGAACTCCTGCATGGTGCCAGAATGCCTGTAATCCCAGAACTCTGGAAGGCTAAACCAGGAGAATCTGTCTCCTTATAAAAACTAAAATGGTGGAGGGACTGGGAATGTAGCTCAGTGGTAAGAATCTGGGTTTTAATCTATAATCGAAAGAACGAAGGAAGGAAGGAAGAAGGAAGGAAGGAAGGAAGGGGAAGGGAAGGGAAGAAAAAAGGAAAGAAAAGGAAAGAAAAAAGAGAGAGCAAGAAAGGAAGAAGGAAAGAAAGAAGCCTGAGGGTATACTCCATTGTGAGGATTTTGTGTTCAAACCCCAGCACCAAACCAAACCCAAACATACAAGAAGAGAGAGGTTTATTTAGAAATATAGACACAGATACATCTCTTCTCTCTCTCTCTCTCTTTTTTTTTTTTTTTTTTTTTGAGACAGGGTCTTGCTCTGTTTTTTGGGTAATTCAGGGTGGTCTTGAACTCACTATGGAGCGCAGGCTGGCCTTGAACCCCCTGAAATCCTCCTGCCTCAGAATCCTGAGTGCTGGAATTACAGATGTGCTCCACCACACTCAGCTACATTTTAACTTTTTTTTTTTTTTTTTTTTTGTATTTTTGAGACAGGGTCTCACTATGCAGTTGAGGCTGGCCTTGAGTTCACTTTTGTAGCCCAGGCTGGTCTCGAACTCGCACCAATCCTCCTGCCTCAGCCTCCCGAGTGCTGGGATTACAGGCGTGAGCCACCACGCCCGGCTACATTTTAACTTGTGAAAGTAGTGTCTTTGTTCTTATAGTAAGAATTACTAAAAACAATATTTACTAAAAAAAACACAACATTTACTATATAGATCTGTCAGTGAATTTACATATTGAAGTCACCTTTTCAGCATCACTTAATGTGGATTACATTAACTAACTGGATTTTGTTGGGTTGAATCAGTGGGTTTATCTTTAATCGTCTCGTTTGGGGTTGATGGAAATGAAGTAAGGACCACGTAAACAACTTTTTTTCAGGTGCAAATTCGACCATGGAACCTAAAATGATTAAGCCATTTGAAGACATGCTTTATATATTAATAAATTTGCCTTAGTGATAAATGTCAAGGAAATGATGTTTGGTAATACAAAACAAATGTTATGTGGAAAGAACTGTGTTTTCTAAAATATGCAGTACAAATGAAACAGACACTTGAATGCTAATAGAATGGCCAACAGGTCCAAGTTTTCAGAGTCTAAGGAAAAAGGGAAGATTTTATGACTTCTGGCTGAAAGCTGCAGTATCATAAAAGGTAAAAAATTAGGTGAGGGTGAATTTAATGTCAATCTTAAGGAATGCACGGACTGCTTCTGGTGAGCAAAGCCAGCGTTAGAGTCAGTGCAAGGTGTTCCACAAGTGCGTTGGCAGCCATGCTGCCTCCCACGCAGGAGCACTCCGGGTGTGGTCCGCCAATCCACATGAGATGGTGTCGCCTGCATTTCTGTGCATTAAGTATTAATACTTGAAGAATGGGAAAACAAAGACTAACGTTGGTACTGAGGAAATGAAAACACAGCTGTTTTATTTTGTTTCCTGTCTTAACCTGGGGGAAAAGGAAGTGACTTAAAGGCAGAGATGCTGGGTGTCACTGTGCACCCCACCGGCTTGCCGGAGCATCCAGTTGCCTGGTGCCTGACTGCTTAGTTTTTAGGCAATGCCAAACACACCTTCTGGGGAGTTGTCGAGGGGAGTTGTTTTTTTTAAAGGAGATCTTCTGGTAGTTGAGTTATGATTGAAAGGAATATTTCTTAAGGTTAAGCTGGTGACCTTATTTTTTACCGTATGCTAAAATAGTGTAAAATATAGGCAGGAAATCAGAGAACTAATTATGAGAATTAGTAGAAATATGCTGTAAAAGGTTACTTATCCCTAATTTTTAAAACATTGACTTCATTTCTAGATTTATCTTTATTTAACCAAACTCATTTAGGAAACTTAAATTAACCAAAATTATGTGCTTCAGTGGTGATCTTTCTGGTGACTTGGTTGTTAAATGTGTTAGATCATATTGCTGAAAGATAAATATCTTAATTTGAGGGGTGATGAGAATTTACTATATAATCCCCATAAGGGATTATTCTTAATGTTCTTCTCTTCCTTTAGGTGGGCTCTTAAAAGCTAAATGATATACTTTAACAGGTGGTAAGAATCTATATGTGTTAAAACAAATTGGATCCAAAATCCAGAGTCTGTCTCTAAAAGATTATCTTCAAAAACAAAACAAGAAACATAAGTGATTTATGAAGATTCCATGGTGTGTTCAGTATGAGTATTGTAGTTTTACTGAAAGGCACTTGATGCAGATTACATTAACTAATTAACTGGATTTTGTTGGGTTGAATATAATTGTGCTGTAAATATACAAATCAGTGGGTTTATCTTTAATCATCTCGTTTGGGGTTGATGGAAATGAAGTAAGGACCAAGTAAACAACTTTTTTTCAGGTGCAAATTCGACCGTGGAACCTAAGTGACAGTGACTTTGTAATGGATGGCTCTCAGCCTTTGGACCCCAGAAAAACTATCTTTGTCGGGGGAGTTCCACGACCCCTCCGAGCTGGTGAGTGGAAAGAGTAACACCACAACAACAACAACAAAAAAAAACAATGACAAAAATCCCCAATGCTTTAGTCTCAAATAATGGTCTAGTTCCTGGTTAGATATTCACAGTCTGTAGAAAGAAAGCTATTGTGTCATATTCGCTGAGCTGACTTTTTCATGATTAGATACATTCTCCCAAAATGCTACATCTTGATATAGTGCAAGAATAAGTTTTATAACATCATTATGGTGGAAGGATGAAATCTGGTGCTTTCCTATTTAACCATATAGTTCAGAAATAATATATTTGGCCACATACATTCTAATGCTATTTAGCATTGTTAAATGTGACAGAAAAAGAAGTCACCCAGTCAGAAATTGGCCAGGCTGGGCGTGGTGGCACATGCCTGTAATCCCAGCACTTGGGAGGCTGAGGCAGGAGGATCACTGCGAGTTTGAGACCAGCCTGGGCTACAAAAGTGAGCTCAAGGCCAGCCTGAACTGCATAGCAAGACCCTGTCTCAAAAAGCTAAAAAAAAAAAAAAAAAAAAAAAAAAAAAAAAAAAAAAAAAAAAAAAAAATTGGCCAGGTGCTGCTGCGCATCCCTTCAGTGGGAGCCAAACCATTGCTGAGAATTGTACCCCTGGGAATCACACTGAACTCATCCAAAGTGAAATGCATTCTTATCTTTCCTCCTGTAGCTTGAGAAATGAATTATATATTAGAGTATTTTTATTAGGAATCTAAAAGCTTCTGTGTTTTTGTGAAACATCTTTCCAATGATGGTATAATTGTGCTGCTGAGATTGAGCAGATCGTAACTGACTAGTTTGGAGTGATGCTGAAAAGGTGACTTCAATATTTAAATCCAGTGACAGATCTAAGCAGCTGTCCATCAGCCTCCTAATGATCAATGTTACTGCCAGTGGAATAAAATTACTTCTGATAGCTAAGATTTTAAAGCTCTTAGAATATGTTAATTTTTAAGCAAAAAATAAGGTTACCATTGCCAATGCAGTTGCAAAAGTATATTATTTGCGTTATTTGTGAGCAAGCAGACTTGGTACTACCACAAAACTGATAACAAAGCCAGAGATCATTAAAATCATCTTGTGAAACAGAACTATAAAAGGTAACCTATTACTGTTTGGCTCTATGATTTTATTAAGTTCCTAGTTCTGAACGTTTTACAATATTTTGACCTATTTGTTGAATCCCTACTTTATACGTTAAAAGTTAATCTTAGACATATATAAAAATGTGTTCTCAGGCTGTTGAGATAGCTTAGCAGTCTAAAGGCAAGCTTAGACAATTGTAGGGACTATGGTTCCATCCCTAGCACCACATGCCATGCCAGCCCCACCCTAAGGGGGGCTGAGCCAGCCATCAAAAAAAAATTTCAATTTTGAAGGACTTTAAAGTATAAATTGTGACTATGGTTACATTGTTAAGGAAAGCGGCACAGCACCAGAGTGAGGTCATAAGTTCAATTCCCTGTTCAAAACAACAACAAAAAAACTCATCCAAATGAAAACTATGCTAAAGAGAGGAAGCAAGGCAGCAGAAGCGCCTCTTCTCTATCTGCTGTCAAGAATAAGTCCACGAAACTCCAGCTCACGTAGAAGCAACGTTATGAGCTGAGACTAAATGCCCTTTGTTTCTGAATTAAGTTTGTGTTTTGAGAAAAAAATGCTGAATGAGAGTGTTATGGAATGTTCCTGACTTTAATAACTGATGTTATGATCAGGAGTCGGGGAAAGAAAACTTCTCTTAGGTATTCTTTTAACTGCATGTATATTCTACAAATATTCATTGCTAGTATTCTTGATATTCTTTTTTGCAACTAATTTGTAAGCATAAATTTATTTTTAATAGTCTAGCCAAAAAGTAGTCTAGCCCAACTCCTTCTTTAATATCTAAAATAATATTCTGAAAGATAAGGTCCCACTATACCATCATTGGTTTTAACTTTTCATGTCTATTTCTAAGTCCTAGAAACTCCAGTTTATAAGCTGTTACTTCTTGTCTTATTCATCTTATTTTTATTGTTTGATGATTTATTCTTTTTAATGGTCTACAAGGGTAGCAAGGGCCTGCATAACCTTTTTCTTCTATGAATCTTCTGAAAATCTGTTTTTCACATTTGGCCTATAATCACACTATATTCTATAAGAAAGAAACCTCAGGATCCAAAATTGTATCACCTTGTACCTGCAAAGTGCTGTAAGTGCTAGTATTAGAGAAGACTTATATTTAGCTGTTTAATAAGCGGGTTTTGGATTCTTTGCCTAAAGTATATATACTTAAAAGTCTTGAAGATCTTTGTTTTTTAGAAAACCTAAGATTTTGTTTGTCTTAAAATTGTTTTTGTAATTGTGTGAATAGTAATCTAAAGTGATTTAGTGTAATGAAAAATGTTTCGCCCTTGCCAATTCTTCCCCTAAGTTCAGCTAGTTTTTAGGTGTAGCTAAGTAATCTACATTGGTGTTTAGAACTTTACTATGTATTCCAAAACTTCCAAACTGGAAGCTGTATAATATAGACCAAGAAAGAAAAAAAATTGCCACACACAACCTTTATGTGTATAGAACTGGGTTCCTTTGAAATACACTGAGCTTTTTGGACTATGTGTCTTGGAATAGAAGACTATTTTTAAAGTTCTTCTCTTTTTTTTTTTTTTTTTTGTATTTTTTTAAGGGAACGGTCTACAGAGTGTTCAGGGTCTCACTACTAGACTGAATGTATAGTGATCCACCTGTTTATAGCCTCCCAAGAGCTGGGATTACAGGCCCATGCCACCATGCCCAGTCTCAATTACTGTCTCAGCGTGCCCTGGGGGCGGGTCAGGGCCAGCACAGCAGACCTAGGAATCGAGCCCTCAGCCCCTGAGACTGCTTGCAGGTGCTTCAGTACACTGAGCTATTTTGCCAGCCCTTTAAAGTTCATTTTGACTTTGCTAGACATAATCATAAATTGAGGACATACAGTTCACTCGAGCATTAGCTTTACTGAATACCATTGTGCAAATATACGTCACACTAAACTGAATGAACATCCTACTGTCACACTAAGCAGGCCATTATATGCATTAGGTCAGTGACTTCAGACCATAGTAAGGAAAGGCATGACAGAATTCTAACTTGCAGTTAATTAGATGCCAACATAACAATCCTTTCATAGAGTAATTTTGAAATTTGGGTTTGAAATACTTTCTTACATTTTTTATTATTTCCAAATGGAATTCTGTAAAATCTTTTAAAAACTATTTCAGGCTCTAAGCAGAGAGCAACCCTGAATGAAATATGAGTGATTCACTGAACAGTTGGGTTTTTACCTTAGCCTAAGCCAATAATTGTTCTTCAATATGTTAAAGTAACCAAAATATCACCACTCAAAATAATTATTTCTATGGATATTGTTTGAGGTTTTCTTAATGTTTTAAGTTTCCCTATTCTAAGACACATATTATTATCACTTTCAGTTATTCTAAATACAGTCCTTATTCTACCAAATGAAAATATACCAACAGCTCTGAAGAAATAGGGCAACCTGTTTTAAGCAATAGTTCAGGTTGTTTTTCCTTAGATAAGTCCTTAGATCAGGTGACTTCTTTCTTCTTTTTCCTCCTTTTCCTCCCTCTTCCTCCTCACCCTTCCCCCACTTCCTCCCCTTCCTCCTCCTTGTATCCAGATTAGGGGAAAAATGATAGGTCTGGAAATACCTGAAAATGGAAAAATATCAATGGAAAATCCAGACCTAGATGTTTTCTCTTCACCTGATTATGGGTTTCTCTAGGTCAACTAATAAATATACTGTCTCTTGTCCCTTCTGTCACTTGCATGAGACAATAGAAAGCCAACAATAATTAGCCTCAAGTTGTTCTTTCCATAGGTTTTGATTTCTTTTACCTCACCCATCCCACTGCCAGGAAAGGCTTTTGGTAGACTCACTATGCCACCATGTGGCTAAAGTTTGCACGTGCTTCAGAGTCAGTATAAGGAAATGGACAATTGTTCAGGTTCTCTGCTTTCTACCACCTGGAAATACGACAGCCTGTGGCCACTCTTCATTCAAATATGAGACAAATGCCTTCCAGAATGTCCTACAGAAATAACCTTGTTGCATATCCCTAAGGCACAAGTCCTTTCCAAATTCATACTTTGTCACTCTAACACGAAATTTGTATGAGAGTTGGGAGTTATGAGGAGACCCAGGAAGAAGTGTAGAGTGAAATATCTGGTCTACAAACATACCCGACTTACAAACATGAGTATTTCTCTCACCCTAACTTCTTGGCTGCAGCCTCTGACTTGAGGACTGTCTCAGTGACTAACCTTGGGAACTATCCATTCCCAACTTTTCCAGGCTTGAAAAACCCTGTTAGTGACATGTAAGCTTTTCTTCCACTTCAAACCATCCTTCCAACATATCAGACCCTGCAAAACAATCTTGAAAGATTGTTCATCTGAGCCCCTGGGTTCTACCATTTTCTTATTTATCTTTGGATCTCCTGTGTTTCTCAACTAATTTCTCTGATAATTCTTTTCTCTGTGCTTTTTCCTTTTTAATAATTCTGTGATGAACATTGACATTTCTCTACTTTACCCTCTCTTGCTCTATTATGAAGATGGATTTTCTGTGGAAAATTAAAAAAAAATCTTTCCTTCCTTTTTATGGCTGAGGATTGAACTCACAGCCTCCTGTACACTAGGCAAGCACTCTGTCACTGAGCTACATCCCTACTCCTGGAAAGCAAATACTTTTGAGGTAAATATTCAGTGACATATGCCATATAGAGAGGGTTTTTCTAAGATCATTTATTTCAGACATTCTATAAAAGCATTATGGTAGTTGTCATGAACTAGAAATCACACTTTTACTTGTGATTTTAGAAATGCGAGTATTATCCAGCAATATCCTGTTTTGTTCCATAAAGAAGTAGCACTCTGAAATTGTCCTAAACTATATCATTTCTCAGCAGTAAGAGCTCTTTTTTAACCCACTCCAAGTTTCATATGAAATATCCCAAATTCCAGATTTGATGTGTCTGACTTGTTGACTTGCTTTGACATTATGTGACTGGCTTGATTAACTGCATTGCCATTAGCACTAAGAACCTTCTAATGTTAGTATGTGTTTTTGGTCTCCCTACCCCCAAAAAACAAACCCTTACCCATACCCACAATTGCTATTAGATTTTGACATATAAATGATAGATTGAGAAATATTTACATAAATCCAAATGAGTGGATTGGATCATATAGAGCAGAAGCAAAAACACCTTTATGTTAAGTAAAGATTTATGAATAGGGGTGAAACACTCCCTGAACAAAACTAAACATTGGATTCCTACTCTGTACTCAACCATGTGCTTAGGGCTGTCATTTATGTTGAATCTTCTCTATATTTAAAAATGTAAATGGTTGGCTTTCATTTTAAAGAAGAGAAAAAAGTTCAGATGGAGTAATTGGTCTAAGGCTGCCACAATTGAAAAGGCAAAGATTCATTTTTAGATCTTACACTTCAAATTTGGTCTCTTTGCATGGAAAGAAGCTGTTTTAGCTGAGGTATGGGACATTGTCTGAGTAACAGAGTAGTAGAGTAATAACTTGATAGCAGTTTAGTTTAATCAAGTTAAACACTGCTGACTTGGTTGTTCATTTGGTTGTTCTATTTTAAAATATTAATAACTTATCAACATCTGATACAGAATGCAAACATATGAGCACATTTCCTTGTCCTGACATACATGAATGAAGACATTTTCCTTGTCTTCCCTTGTGAGTTGTGACAGTTAGTCTTAAATGTCAGTGTGACAGTTTGGTGAAATGATTTGGTCGTGAAGGCGATAACCTATAAGCAGATTAATCCACTGTGTTCTAGCTGAGATGGTGGGGCCCAGGGAACTTGGACTGGGAGGTGAATACCTTTGGAAGGCAAATCTTTTGCTGGCACTCTTCCCTGTGCTGTGCTCCCTGGCATCCGTGAAGTGAGCAGCTTTGCTCCACCACACCCTTCTGCCTTCTGCCATGATGTCATTGCTGTGGAGACAGCTGATCATGAACTGAAACTTATAGAACTGTGAGCAAAAATAAACTCATCCTCCTTTAAGTTGTATATGTTGGGTCTTTGGACTCACCTATGAAAAGCTGACCACTTTTTTAAAAATGGCACCAAACAAGAGGAGTTGTTACTATGACTCTACCTGATCATGTGGTTCAGAGCCTTTGGAACTGGTTGAGGAAGGATCTTAGAAAGATATGGAGAGGCAGGCTAGAGAAGCCCAAGAACCTCATAAAAAGAGGATGATGGATAATTCTGGCTTGCACTCAGAAGATCAGAATGCTGACATAAATGTGGACAATGAAGACCACTCGTGGAAGGTGTCAGTTGGGAATATGAACTCTGCTGCAAATTGGACTAGAAGCCATGTGTGTTACACTCTGGAAAAAAAAATCTACCTATTATCCATTGACTAAGACTTTGTGTGAGTCTTACTAGCCAGATGTGGTGGCGCATGCCTGTAATCCCAGCACTCGGGAGGCTGAGGCAGGAGGATTGGTGTGAGTTCAAGACCAGCCTGGGCTACAAAAGTGAGCTCAAGGCCAGCCAGAACTACATAGTGAGACCCTGTCTCAAAAAGACAAAAAAAAAAAAAAAAGTGACTTACTAACTGAACTGGCAGAGAAAATTTGAAGGCAAATCAGTGTTCAGGCTGTGGGATTTGTACTGTTGGCTGCTTTTAGCCAGATTTACATTGAGAATCAGGAATGAAAAGCAGAGCAGGAAGATTTGAAAAACTTTAAGTTTAGCTAGAAAGTAGACGTGTGTAACGTTAAAGCCAAAGGTTGGGGTTACTGAAAAAAATCCACATCACTAAAATGAAATGAAGTACTTTGATTGAACCAGGAAAGAAGATAAAGACAACATCTCAGAATCAGCTAAGACCCCCACTCCTTCCCAGGCTCAAGGATGCAAAAGTATAAACTTCTCATTTGGGAAAAGAGTCTCTGGACTTCCTACTTTAGAAGAGCCACCAGAATAGGTGATTGGTTCTCCAGGATTCATTTCACTATGCTCATCCATTCCAACACTCAGAGGCTTCCACAGCCGGGTTCAAGGGCACCAAACACTGCTTGTATTAGTGGCATTCTTAGTGGCATCCATATGATGTTCGTTTTACAGATGCCTGAGCTGTAAAGCAATCAAGCACTTCAAAGGAAGGTTTGAGGGGCTAGACAGGACATTCCTGAGAGATGAATGTATGACAGTATGAAAATAAAACCAAAGATGCAACAAAGATCCCAAGAAGTTAGAGACAAAAAAAACTGGATCATCTTCCAAGGAAAGCCACAGACAGTGAACTAAACTAGCCCAAGATAGAGGCTGTGTGGAATGCAAACAGTAAGGCCATAGGATTGGGGCTGTGCAAACCCTCTGAAACTTGCATCCTATATCATGTGCCCTGTATGCTGGCTATGGAGCTAGAGAACTTAATGTTTGCCCTCTTGGGTTTTGGTCTTGCTTTGGTCCAATTCTTTTCTAACAGCTATTCTTCCCTTGAGGGTTAGGAATATCTGCCCTGTGCCTCCGCACCTTGGGAATTTGTAACTTTTTAAAAAATTGATTCAGTCGGGCGTGGTGGCTCACGCCTGTAATCCCAACACTCGGGAGGCTGAGGCAGGAGGATTGGTGCGAGTTCGAGACCAGCCTGGGCTACAAAAGTGAGCTCAAGGCCAGCCTGAACTGCATAGCGAGACCCTGTCTTGAAAAGAAAAAAAAAAATTGATTCATAAGATAAGTTTGTCTTGAGTCTCACTAAAAGTAGCTTTTGTATATGGACTTCTGACCAAGCTAGAATCATTGAGACATTGGTGTCCAGAGATTATAATATTTTTAGTTGTATCCAGAATAGTTACATCACATTAGGTAGAATTATTACTTGTTATTGTGTTTATTTGGAGATTAAATATGGTCTAAGGAGATGTGATAATATGTCAAGTTGACAATGGTAGAATTGTGTCAGTTAATGTTAATTACAGGCTAAGAGATAGGATTTGTGGGAGTGCTATATATTCTCCATAGCTGTAGTGTTTCTGTTTCCCTCTCCAGTTAATGGCACAGTGAAGCTCAGTTCCAGTTCATGGTATAGTGGTTATGCACACAAGTAGTGTTGCTGCTACTGTGTAAGTTGCTCCTGAGATGGTGTGAATTAACTTTGGAGTGTAGGGCATCTTGTCCATAGTACAATATGTCCTTGGATGTGGCTTCCAGACCTATTAATTACCCACCGCTGTGGTGAACAGACACACCCTGAGAGCACTGTCTGGTTGCGTAGACAAAAAAAAAAATGTGGTTTGGAGTGTCCATGTGTTCCTTATGGACACTATGCCTGCAGTCACCTCTGTGTGAACTCCAGACTGCACCTCTGTGGCCTGCTCTGGTACCCTCATCTTCCTTGGATTAAATATTAAGATCATGTTTCTGAGAGCAGTTTTGCCCTTTCCCTTCCTTCTGCAGAGGGTGCTTTAGAAGTCACTGTCATAAGCTGAGTAGCTGGTTTTATTACATTCTCAGATGCATCTGTGATGCCTTCCTGAGCAGGTTGCTGGTCGCAAGGTGCAGATGAACTTAGGTTTCAATTCAGCTTGGCTAGACCCTCACTGCTTGTCTTCTGTTTTTCCACATTTCAAGGAGTCAAAACCATAACCCATTTTCCCATCTCTTCTTTTACTAGTGGAACCAAACTTATATGGGACTTTCCTATGCTGATTAATGACAGCAGTAAAGAACCCTTTAAAACTCAAATTCTACAAGTAGCTATACATCTAACATTTGCTGGTAAATTTGCATTTTCTGTAAAAAAGAAAAATCTCAGATTACAAATTTAAAGAACAGCCGGGCGCGGTGGTGCATGCCTGTAATCCCAGAACCTAGGAGGCTGAGGCAGGAGGATTGGTGTGGGTTCGAGACCAGCCTGGGCTACAAAAGTGAGCTCAAGGCCAGCCTCAACTGCATAGCAAAACCCTGTCTCAAAAAGAACAAAAAAAAAAAAAAAAATTTAAAGAACATGAGAATGGCTTCCTCTGTGTTTTGTCACATATGTGGTAGTAGATAAATTAGTTAGTTTGTTTTTTTAACATAGTTAAGAGACTTTATTCTACTAGCTATAATTATAATGCTTGTCGAAATGAAAACTGAAAACAAGTATACAAAATGGTTAATTACTAATTGTGTATTGAAAACAGTAAGAGGTTCCATAACACCAAATAAACCAGTTCTGAAGTTTTCCAAGGTAAATTTAACAGCTCCAGCTTCTTCAGTGTTTAGTAAAATACAAAAGAAAAAGTAGAGGTCTTTTCTGATGGCAAATCGGACCCTTTCAGGCTGAGGGAGGAAGCTACTTCACACGTGGAGGTGGGGGTGCTCCGGGACTATGGTCTGGAGTGGACCAACCGACCCAGCATGCACACGCTCCTGCTGGTGAGACCCAGACTTTGATCAATGCAAGTCCCAAGTGGGCACTGGGAATAGGCTGCCACTCCAGCTGCACGCTGACGAGGGGGAGGGTGGGCTCCATACCCCTCATAACCCTCCCCGCTACCCCGAGGTGACCGTGTGAGCATGAACACAAGCACGGTGCAGGAATGCAGGTGACCCAAAGACAGGCAGGCCACAGAGTCTCAACTGTGACCATGCAGTGGATGGCATTTGTTTGTCATATCTCAGGAGTTCCCAGAGAAACAGCTGATTGATGATCAGGCCGAACAGCACTAGGAACAGTCTCCCTTCTGTGTGTTCAAGTGTTCTCCTCACCTTATAATTTGTAACTATTTTTTAAAATGCACTGAGTTTGGGTTCTACACCACCTACCACATGGATCCTGACACCAGTCTACAGCTCAGGGGCTCCTGGAGGCCAGGGGCCCAGGCACCCAAATCCCTTCTCAGTACTGACAGTGAGTTGATTTTTTTTTTTTTTTTTCCTTTACAATAAAAAAGCTGAGTAGTATTGCACAGGAGTACCAGAAACTGCCTCAGTGGAAACAGAAAGTATTTACATTACATAAAAACCTGGCTGCAGGCTGTGTCTGCATATGTACAGCACGATACATGCACACTGTGACCAACCCATGGAGACAGCTTCTGGCACTCAGGACCACAGAGTCTCAACTTTTGCCACATGAGAGGAAAGTGGAGGGTGGAGAAGGAGGAAGTGAGGGGAAGGGGGAGTTATGGATCACTTCTGGTTCTGGAGCCGACTGGAGAGCCAGTCCTATCCTTCATAGAGCTCGTGCCCATTGGTGGCACAGGTGGCCTGAGTGTGCCAGTTCTGTGGCATAGAGCGCAGCCCCAGCTTGTCTGTGATTTCAGCTACATTCATGGTGTTGGGGAGGTCCTGCTTGTTGGCAAACACCAGGAGGACAGCATCTCTGAGCTCGTCCTCAGCCAGCATCCTCATGAGCTCCTCATGAGCTCCTCACAAGCCTTGTTCACACGCTGTCTGTCATTGCTGTCCACCATGAAGATCAAGCCTTGGGTGTTCTGCAAGTAGTGGCGTCACAGTGCTTAAATCTTGTCCTGACCACCCACATCCCACACGGTGAAGCTGATGTTCTTGTATTCAACAGTCTCCATATTGAAACCCATGGTAGGAATGGTGGTCACAATTTCACCAAGCTTCAGTTTATAAAGAATTGTCTTTCCGGCAGCATCCAAGCCCACCAGGAGAATGCACATTTCTTTTTTGCCAAAAAGGCCCTTGAAGAGGTTTGCGAAGATATTCCCCATGCTTGTGGATGCGTGGAACAGACACTGGCCAGAGACCTGTCCCTACATTCTGTGCTGAGATTCAATTTCCCACTGGCTTGTCTGAATTGGGGAAGCACACAGAGCACAGCACTGTGCCATTTTTTCCTGCGTGGCCATCCTGTGCAGCTCTGCACTGCCTGTGCTCCTCTTGTGACCATGTGCACACAACCAAGGCTGCCTTCTTTTAGGAGATCTCCTTCCTGTCAATCACAGGGTTCAGCAGTCTGGCATCTCCAGGTAGCATTATGCCCAGGATCAGGTTTGGAGGTGCTTAACCTTATCACTCCCCAGCCACTAGCTGAAAAACATGCTTCATCAAGTGCCCTAGGACATGGTCTTGCACAGTATCACATACTGAAAAGGTTACACTCTGCTAGGCATTGGGGGCATGCCTGTGATCGGAGCAATTAGAAGGTCAGGCAGGAAGATCCCTGTGAGTTTGAGGCCAACCTGGGCTCCGTGGTGAGACACTCAGCAGTAGCTGCTCCGAGCCAGGCATTGGCTTCCGATAAATTAGTTCTTTTTCAGTGCTGTTTAATAGAATTAAAATTATTGAAAAATGAGGCCATCTATTGAAAATTTGATTACTTTCTCAATAATTACACACCATCTAGTGCTTACATGACCTCTTTATAGTCTTTTATCCTTTTTATAATTTTAGCATTCATGAAATGTAATAAGTGAAGATCTATTGATCTAATAAATAACTACATATCAATAGCAGTTGCTAGTTAATTTTCTTCAAGGATGATCATTTATATTAGACTTTCTATAGTTAAAATAGAGATTAGGGTAGAAAGATGGGTTATTTCCACAGTCTTCAAAACCTCCTTTCTTTAGTCACCTTGGTTTCTTCTACCTTTTAAATAAATTCAATAAATAAGTGAATAAATTATTCACCTACATGAGACATTATTGGTTCAAGTGTCTTTAGACTTTTTGATGGCCAAAAAAATGACTAAGCTCAAATGGAAATAATTTATTTATAATTAGTTTTCATAAAAGCATAAATGGATGTGGATTTCTGCTATCAAAAGTTCTTAACTACCAGCAACATGAGTCATGATCTAATCTTTGGCACCTGGGGGTGATTTTCTAGAAGATAGATTTACAGAGTAATGGAATGCTTCTGGTTGAGGAAGCACCTCCTCTGGCTTCAGGGGATCACTCAGATTCCTTGGAGGGGCAGTAAGATGTAGAAGAACCTATGGATACAGTAACTGGTCTCTTTAACTGGAACATTAATTTATGGCTGGTGTACCTTCTTAATCAGTGGCCTTCTCAGATCATTTCTCCTGTGCAAGACACATGTCCTATGGCTCTTTGCCAGTATTCTTTTCTTAGCTATTCATCAGCCTTAAAGGGATATCTTCTCTTTTTCCATTTTAGAGGAAATATAGTCTTTGTAAAAGACTATATTTAGTAGTATTTAATTATTTAATATATAGTATTAAATACTACTAATATATAGTATTAAGTACTATATATTAGTATATACTATATAGTATTTAATACTATATATTAGTAGTATTTAGTTTCTAAGGCTCTCGAGATTATTTTACTAAGCCCATTTGAACAATAAGGAAAATCCATTAATGACTGTAATAAATAATAATCCTACTTTTAGTTTTTGATCTCTATTATAGGATAATATTATCTATATGAGGAAAAGCTTTAAGCCTTGATGGGTTGTTGGTGAGAAGTGGGAGTAACTATTGGACTCCGATAATCAGATATGGGCATGAATCATATTGTGTTGTCCAAATGAATGAGATTCCTAAAGCTGAGCTCTAACCAACAATGCTACCTTGCTGATGTTATTTAGTAATGTTGACAGAATGGAATAATTGGGGTGGCTTTTTAATGCTCCGTCTTTAATAGTATTCACTCTCAGGCTGAGTTATTGCTAGCTTATTTTCTTACTTGACAATTACTCATATACAGGTAATTTTTACTATTAAAAATAGGCACTGTGAAAACAAGCACTGACCTATTTTAGGCAGTCTGGTAGGAAAAGAAATTTTAAAGCATTAAAAAGATACCCCTTATGGGTCTGGGGAGATAGCTCAGGAGCACAAGTGCTGCCTGGCAAGTGCAAGGTCCTGAGTTCGATCCCTGGTTTTGCAAAAAAAAAAAAAAAGATACCCCTTATGACATGGTCACACTATTTTTATTATTGCCTCAGTAGGCTTATATTAAAGAAACCAATAATATTTCAATTTCATTCTGTTTGTAGAAATATTGGCAAGAGGTGTTTACACTATTCAGCCTTTCAACCCTTATAGCTGCTACAGACATCTTCCCCATCCTACCCAGTCATGGTGCTTTCCCTCTCCCCAGGTACTGATTCCTTCAGAGCTCTTTGCACATTGTATGATGGCCTTTGCACAGTGGCTGTGACCAGGTCATCATGTATCCTCCTTGTCTTTTCCTTCCCGAGTGCAATATGTAGGTTTCCAAGTGCTATATATAGGAAAATGGGTATTTGGGTCACTTCCCAGGGGTAGGGCTGAATCTTTTGGATTTATACTGTGGCCTAAAAGCAATGGTCTTACGTGGAAGAGGTGCTGTCCAGTTTGAAGTAAGCAGTTACCTTCAGGCAATTTGGGGTGCAGGTAAGTATCTTTCCATGGTATTTCAACGGTGGGTATATTTTTGAACCAGACTTTTGGAAAGATTCAATTTCCAGTGCCTTTCTATAAGTGTTTTGTAAACTTACCAATATGAAGGCAAGAAATGTGGCAAACAGTACAAACAAGACCTGTGGACCTGTAACAAGGTACAATATGTGTGCATTTATGGTTACATAGCCACTCAGTGCTTTCCTGCATTATAGATGCTCAATAAATGTTTATCACTGCTATTAATCTTACTAGCATTGTTTAGAATTCTTCCTGAGAGGTTAGTGTAGAAATGTCTCAGTCAGGGTGGAATATAGTCTTTAAAATCTTTACTTTTTTGTTAATATAGGGATTTACTTTAACTCTAGTAATATTGTCTCTAGTTAAAATGAGGAATTCACTCTTTCTATAGCTCAGTCCTAATATAACATTGTGCCATTAGCTGCTGCTTTCAGTCTTAAAGCTCAATTAATGGAACTGTTTCTCATTAAGTTTTTATGGCATTTTGAAATGCTTTGCCTCTCTTCAATCTATCCCAGTAGGCAAAGAAGTTTGAAATTAGAACAAGAGGATTATTGATACATTATTCCTTTTCTATTGTCTTAAATTCTGATCATATAAATTCTTGTGTACTTGTGCTTTAAGTTTCTTTTTTCCTCCCATTTTATTTTAAAATATTGTGTGAATAGTGCTCCCCTACTTGATGAAACTGATAGACATCCTTCATGATGCTTAACATGGGTTTTCCTTTCTTTATTACTCTAAATTATTTAATTGCTCTTGGTTGAGAGTCTTCTTTTTGGCAAAACTACTTTCCAAATATTTATACATAGCCATATTTATTTTTTTGTAGTTGAACTGGCAATGATCATGGACCGTTTGTATGGTGGTGTCTGCTATGCTGGAATTGACACGGACCCAGAGCTGAAGTACCCCAAAGGTGCTGGCCGGGTGGCATTCTCCAATCAGCAGAGTTACATTGCAGCCATCAGTGCACGCTTTGTGCAGCTTCAACACAATGACATTGACAAACGGGTAAGCAAGCAGTCAGGACAGAATTGCTGTAGGAAAAATGAAATTTATTCTGTGAGCCCTGGGAGAAAAAAACAAGCTCTATCTGACATGGTATTTATTAGTCCATGAGTTCCATTTAAGCTATCTGAAAAAGTCAACACTCTTCTTGGTATTTAAGGAATTACTGAACCTTTTGCCTCACCTATTATTGTTGCAATTATGACAGTAAATCTGCAGAATGTAGCATACCAAATCAAAGTTGTTCAAAATATGATGTGTTGGGGCCCGGCGGGATGGCTCAGTGGCCTAAAGCGCCTGCTTGGGAAAGCTTGGGCGGCTTCAGGGACCGCGGTTCGATCCCCGGCACCACATGCTGTGCCAGCCCTGCCCTCGGGGTGGGCTGAGCCGGCCATGAAAATCAGTGAATAAACAAAGGTTCTGAAACAAAATATGATGTGTTAGCAAAGGTAGAGAGCTGATGACCTATATGACTTATGCAGTACTCTGTAAACAAACGTGGGTTAACATCTATATGTTCAGAAGTATAAATCAAATTTCGAATTTCTGAATCTTTTTAAAATTGCAATGTCACACATGATAGCAATCTTTGGGACCAAATAGTTTCTGTCCTCTTCAATTTCCACTTCAACTCCCAGTAGTTTTACTGCTGATGAAATATAGGCAAATGCATTACCTGCTCATTGATGTTACCTGCCTCTCTGCTAGAGACTTTATGCTATGCGTGGTCTAAAAAGGGGCATGAGGGTCAACAAGATAGCTCAGTGGACTAAGCACTTGCTTAGACAAATGCAGGGGCTAAGGTTCAATCCCTGGCACCACATGTGGCACTGGCCCAGCCTCCCAGGGGGCGCTGAGCCCACAGTGGAGTCCCAGTGTGATGGCGCATGCCTGTAATCCCAGCACTAGGGGGGCTGAAAACAGGAGGATCACTATGAGTCTGAGCAGCATATAAGCTTGTATGAGCTGCTTAAGGATAAGTGTTTTGTTTTTTAATTAAAAGAGTAAGGTTTTTTTTCAGAATTTTGAAACAGTCTTTCAATTAATGGAGATTCAGAGAGGTGATAGAGTCAACATCATTCCTTTTAAGTACCCATAGCAATTTAGGCTTCCTCTTTTGTAAGAGTAAACTGTCTCATCTCTGTCCTATTACCCCTTATTCTCACTGCTCCATTCAGCTTGAGATGCTCGATAAACTTTTCTTGAACCAACAGTTCTCTTACCTACTGCTGCTGTTGCTGGTGGACTTGCTTGTGATTGCTCACTGGAAGTCTTGATATAGCAGATTGTTTACATAGAGATTACCATTGCATCGATCACTGGTAAATCCACACAACAAACTTAACCTGAATAGGCTTGGGTTCTCATCTCTGCTAAAGTAGTGTTCTTCTTCTCTGAAGCCAGAGCTAGTGACTGTACGAGAGGTAGGACCTGATAATAAAAGAGAATTTAGACAAAGACTTCATTTTCCAGAAGAGTCATCTCAGAGGCAGCACTGGGAATCATTGCAAGTGGTAGAGTCCCTACACTGCTCTTCCATCCAGGCCCAGTTCCATCTTCATGTTTTTTGTTTGTCCTGATGTATGGAGACTGTTTGCCTTATTAAGAGAAATGTAACAGTTTCATCTTGAGTTAGGTGCACCTTTTACTGTTCATTTGTAAACATTATACTCCTTTCCCCTAAACCATTATCCTGGCCCCTTTGTGTTTTCTTCTTGCAATGAACATAGCCAATACAATATTATGTTGTCTCTGGCATTAACTATATTCTTCCTAGATGTATTTGCTTAGGCTCATTCATATTTTTATTTTACTTTTCTACCAAAGATTAAATTCCAACTTTTAAATTAAAAACAAGCACATTGCCTTCTTCTTCCTCAGAAAAATGATTGCCTATTCATGTTTTTCTAGCAGGCCTGTCGAGCCTAAGGGTTGCATGCAGCCTCAGACAGATGGTAATACAGCTCCTAAGACCATAAACTTCAATGTTACTATGTGATTTTTAGCAGTATTTTTCATGACTCTCTTGCACAGCACTTGAACATGGAGTGTACTGGCAAACTAGAACACTGTGTATGGGAGGACACAGTACAGTGCTAACTCAGCCGCCTGAGCCTGACACAGATAGGTCATTTCAAACCTGTGTGTCAGACATGATGTGCCCTTGTACAACTGATTTTTACTTGTGCCAATAACTACACATGTGTATGCCAGCTAAATACAATCCACTGACCAGTGAAATACGTGTAATTTTGCTTTCCTTTTTGGTACAGGAATTTGAGAACAAATAAGCTTGGGGATTCTGAAACAATCATGAGTTTTTTGGTACATTTATGATTATATTTTCAATCAAATAGATTGCCTATGAATTTTCAAATGGAATATATACAGTTGCAATTAGATGTTCAACTAAAAACAATTTGCTTATGTCTCTTTACTAGACTTTTGTAAGTCCTGTTTTCTAAAGAAAAATCCCTCACTTCACAATCACACCTTGCATCTTTGTTTTAGTAATTATTTTATTTTTTAATTATAATGATGTAGTTTATTTAATTAAACATCCAAAGTAATATCATTTCAACATGTAAAAATATGGAACACTTCACAAATTTGCATGTCATCCTTGCATAGAGAGAGGCCATGCTAATCTCTGTATCATTCCAGCTTTAGTGTATGTGCTACCAAAGCAAGCACGCATCATTGTTTTCTGTGGTACATACATTTGTGAACAACTTTTCAGGAATGAAGCACACAAAGAAAAAAAAAATAGATCAAAAAACTTTGATGAACATCTTGAGAACTCCCTAAAAATTACAACCACTTCCATGGAATTATATATTAATCCATTAGTTTCACAATTTCAAGGTCAAATATCCTGCTGGGTTCATTTTTATGTTATCTTTTTTAAAAATTATGTTGTCTTTCAAAAAACTTTGTTACTCATTAATAGTATCATATGTCATATAAGTTTTATATATGTGGCCTAAGACAATTCCTCTTTGCTGAATGTAGTCCAGGCAACCTAAGAGACTGCACGCCCATTAGCTGTAGCCAAGTTTTTTTTTGTTTGTTTGTTTGTTTTTTAATTATTTTATTTTTTTCTTGTTTCAGAACTTTTGTTTATTTATTTATTTATTTTTATGGCTGGCTCAGCCTGCCCTGAGGGCAGGGCTGGCGCAGCATGTGGTGCCAGGGACCGAACCACGGTCCCTGCAGCTAGCCCAAGCTTTCCTAAGCAGGCGCTTAAGACTACTGAGCCATCCTGCCGGGCCCCAATAGCCAAGTTTTGTTATTAACACACATTCTTTCGTGAAGAAACCTAGGCTTTAAACAACAGTCTCATAATGATGGTTCTGAAACTTGCTGTGCTGACCGCTAAGGGCTTATGTTCACCCGTGTCTGCAATCCTTGCTATTGCAAATCCCAAAGTACTAGAGTACTGTTTCATGTGAGCCTAGTGCAGGCTTTAAGCCAAACCTTAACAACAGTAAGTAGCATCAGCTGTTGTTACTGTTCTATTTAAAGGAGCCTCCTTATCTGTCTGTAACATTTTAAGTCAGTGCAATCAGTGAGTTTTTAACTTTATTCATGAGGTTTTGAGGACCAGTTGCTTTCTGTTTCAGTCCTAGCCCCTTCCACTGTTCACTTCTGAGAGCCCCAAGCTACTTGTAGACCAGCAAGGCCTTGCCCTCAGGTCAGACAGTTCACAAAGTGAACTTTTGGAGTCCTAAGCCTGTTTAAAGTATATGCTTTCAGTTTATACCTTTCCTGCATCAATATAGGTGCATACATGAGAAATTGATTGGCATGTTTTCTTTACCTCTTTTGTATCCAACATACTTTCTTTAAAAAGACAGTTCATTGCTAGTTATGGTATAGCACATGCATAATCCCAGTACTTGGGAAGCTGAGGTAGGAGCAGCTCCATGAATTCAGGGCCCCTCTGGGGTAGATTGTAAATTAAAGGCCATTCTGAACTATGCAGTGAGACCCTGTCTCAAAAATAGACAGGGGCTGGGGAGATAGCTCAGTAGAATAAGTGCTTGCCCGGCAAGCACAAGGACCTGAGTTCAATCCCCAGTTCTGCAAAAAAGAAAATAGACAAAAGAAGAACAAGAGACAAAAACAGCTCTTTTGAAAGTTTACATATTATTATTGCTAAACTTTTGAATAGTTTATAAAGAAATACAAGCTTGATAGATTTGATTTCTTAGAGACTTTCTGGCTTTTCTGTGACTATAAGAATATATCAAGGGGCTGGGGAGATAGCTCTGTGGCCCAGTACCTGCCTGGCAAGTGCAAGGTTGTGAGTTTGAACCCTGGTCCCACAAACAGAACAAAAACAGGAGGATCACTACAAGTCCGAGCTGTGCAGTGAGACCCTGTAGGTCCTATACTAAAAATATATCAATATGCAATACTTTAAGAAGCTGTAGGTTTTGTACTTTCGTCTTCAATGTCATTTCCCTTACCTACAGTATTGTAATCTGTTTGTAACAGCTTATTGAGCTTCTTTTTTTTAGAATTTTTTTTCTTGTTTCAGAACTTTTGTTTGTTTGTTTTTATGGCCAGCTCAGCCTGCCCTGAGGGCAGGGCTGGCACAGCATGTGGTGCCAGGGATCGAACCACGGTCCCTGCAGCCACCTAAGCTTTCCTAAGCAGGCACTTTAGACCACTGAGCCATCCCACTGGGCCCCTTATTGAGCTTCTTGACATACCATGCGGTTCCCCATTTTAAAGAATACATTTAAATGTTTTAGTATATGTACGTAGTTGTGTAGCCTTCATCACAATCAGACTAGAGTTTTTTGTTTTGTTTTGTTTTGTTTTGTTTTTGTAGCAGTAGCAAAGTTATTAAAAATAAGAGACAGGCTCTGCAGAATAAATATGGGCCAAGTAAAAGTAGGGGGAAAACACCCAACAGTGTGGCAGTGGGCCGCCATGCAAGAGTGAACAAAACTCATCATGCTTTCTGTCATGAGCAAAAGATTGGTTGAGAAAGCATAAATGGTAGCAAATATTTATTATATCTAGGAAAAGAAACAAATACAAACAAACAATTCCCAACAAGAAGAAACAAGTACAAAGTAAGCCCAACCAAGCAGAAGCAGGAAAAGAAGTACACCTCACAGTTCGAAGACCAGCCACCATGCAAAGTGAACACAGTGTCCTTAGAGGTATTTTAATGAATGGCCTTTAAGTGTAAAAGAAGAGGATCATTTGTGCAGTAACACTGCACCGTATTTATTTTCTGCATTGACTCAGCTGATTATGGAGAGGTGATCCTACTTAATCTGTCTTCTTCAAAGTTAGGAACAAAACAGCATAGGCTGTTGGGACAAACTTGCAAATTCTGTGACAGCTGTGATTAAGGTCCCCTTGTTTTTTTATTTTTATTTTTTATTTTTTTCTTGTTTCAGAACCTTTATTTGTTTATTCACTCATTTTTATGGCCGGCTCAGCTCGCCACGAGGGTAGGGCTGGCGCAGCATGTGGTGCCGGGTATCGAACCGCGGTCCCTGAAGCCGCCCAAGTGTTCCCAAGCAGGTGCTTTAGACCACTGAGCCATCCCGCCAGGCCCCAAGGTCCCCTTGTTGTGAGAACTGATAAACCTATATACTGTTGTTGCCTATCAATGCTGCTGCATATCTGGCCATAAGGAAGACTAGGAGAAATGAAATGGGCTTATGGTATTGGTTCCTCAGAGAGCTACCATGACCTTGATTCTGCCACTTATGCCGAGGAGTTTGAATGGGAGCGCCTGGCACACAGCGAGCATTCAGCTATTATGGGATAAGCTAGGATGATGTATGAAACAGCAAGGACTGGAAGCAGCCATGAGGGCTGCCAAGCATGCCAGCCATCTAGGCTTGCCCTGCCTGGACATCCAGAACAGCTTCCCCATTGGTCTTGCCAGTTCAGCATTAGAGCACTTCCAAGCCAGCGTCTACAAGGCAATCAGAGTGATCATTTAAGGAAATAAATCGAGCACATAAGCTTAAGTATCACATGGCTTCTCTTATACAAGAAACCCAAATTATGAATAAACAATAAAATAAAAGATAGGTACTGGGGAATAGGGAGATAGATCTTTTTCAACTAGAAAGGGGATCAAGAGAGATGGAGGAGGGAAGAAGGAAGAGAAGGAAAGAGGGTGAAAGAGAAACTAAAAAATGTTTTGAATATGTAACAAACCCACACAAGGATTTTTTTTTTTTTTTTTTTGTCTCTTTGAGACGGGATCTCGTGATGCAGTTCAGGTTGGCCTTGAGTTCACTTTTGTAGCCCAGGCTGGTCTCAAATTCACATTGCTCCTCTTGCCTCAGACTCCCAAGGAATGTAATTATTATGTACCACAAAAAATGTATTAATAAAATAAGACTCAGAAAAAATTGTTTTTTGTTTTCGTTTTGGAGACAGGGTCTCACTGTGTAGCCCAGGCTGGCCTCAGACTTGTGGTGATCTTCCTGCCACAGCCTTGCAAGTCCTGGGATCACAGGCGTGTGCTACCACACCTAGCCTAAAATCATAATCTGAAAGTAACTTCTGTCACCTTTAAACCTTTGGTTCATGTTCTATTTCAGATAAAGATCAAAATGCCTAAACATGTCCACTGGATCTTCATGCACTGTGTCTGTGTTTCTGCCTCAGCATTCTGATTTTCCTTCCTCCTCTTGAGCTAGGCCCAGCTGGCCTTTTTGGGGTTCTCGCACTCATCATACCTTCCACTGTCTAGATAATGCTTGGTTTTCCCTTAGGTCTCAGCTTGGGTTAATTTTAGAAATCCTTCCTTCATTGGAGGTTATACATCCCTCATAGGTCATTATGTTACTATCTACTATTCCTTTGTGGCTTTAAATACCACTGAAATGAAATAATGTTTTATGGAATATTCATCTACATTGTTAGAGTATACAGTCCAGAAGGGCAGTAACTGTATCTTTCAGATTAGCTACTTTATACTCAAAACATGACACATAAAGGACATGCATTGATTATTTCTTTTTTTTGGGTGTGTGTGTGTGTGTGTGTGTGTGTGTGTGTGTGTGTGTGTGTAACTGGGGCTTGAACTCAGGTTCTTGTGCTTGCCAGGCAAGTGCTTATCACCCCAGCCCCTGCATTGATTATTTCTGAGTGAATGGCTGAGTGATGATGGTCTGAGCAGTGGCCCAGATGGGAACTTTTCCTAGCAACGTTTGGGATCTCCATCTGTCAACCAGCAGGTTCCCTTTTCTACTTAGTTAACGCTCACTTCAGTAATAAAATTAGGTTTGGCTATTTAATAAATATAAAAAATTATTTGACAGAGTATGCTAAAGCTGGACCTTTTTTTTTTTTTTTTTCCTTTAATGGCCGGCTCAGCCAGTCCTGGGGGCGAGGCTGGGGCAGCATGTAGTGCTGCAGATTGAGCCGCGGTCCCTGCCGCCACCTAAGCCTTCCTAAGCAGGCACTTTAGACCACTGAGCCATTCCGCCAGCCCCTGGGCCTTATCTTAAGTGTGGTTTCACCTAACCCTCTTCATGTCCTAACAGAGGTGACCTGAGGTGACGTTTGGAGACTTTCAGATTCCTGCAGGTGAGGTCAGAGCTGCTTCTGTCTGTTGGACTTCCTTCTTAAACAGTTTTAGGCATCCAGGATCTCACAAATCTTCAAGCCCATTCTCACAAAACTTTGTAGGGTAGGGATTTCTGAGATCGTAGGTCTTCTACTGAACTTTTCTATGTTTAGTATTTCATGTCACTTTTCAGAACAAAGTACATGTACAGTTACCATGATTTTCTAGAGTGTACATGAAAAAAGGAGTTTGTTTCTATGCTTTTTGAAGTTGTTTTTCTTTTTCTTTTTTCTTTTTTTTTGTTTTGCTTTTTCTTTTGACTTTTATTTTGGTTGTCCTATAAAATCTCAAGTCAGCAGAAACGAATGCATCTCCCCTGGATTACAACATTTATCAAAAATATTTGGTATTTTTAGTATCACAGTGACCATTGTAGAAAATTATTATAAATTACATAGATATAGTTCATGCTTTAGTTTCTATATCCCAGGAAAAATTAACACCATGAAGGTACAGTAAGTTAATTAAGGTTTATGTTACCCATATATTATGTTTCGCCTTATTGCCAGTTGGTAATTTGTCCCTCTGTTGACAATATCAAGATCGTATGACACTCAGCACACTTTTTCTGTCTCAGCATCCATGAGGTTATGATTTGCTCTCGTGGGTATCAGGTGCCCTGGACTGCCAACAGGGCAGGGCACTTAGAGGCATGACAAGTGGAGTGTCAGGCAGGATGTATCCTGTACCCATCTCTGCCCCCACTTCCCAGAGAACAGTTGCTATAGTTTGAGAACTGGGAATTCTGAGTCCACTGGCTGATTTCTTTTTCTTTTTTTTTTTTTAATTTTTGAGACAGGGTCTCATTGTGCAGTTCAGGCTAGCCTTGAGCTCACTTTTGTAACCCAGGCTGGTCTCGAACTCACAACAATCCTCCTGCCTCAGCCTCCCAAGTGCTGGGATTACAGGCGTGAGCCACCACACCCAGCACTGGCTGATTTCTTAATCATGGTGTGACCTTGGGCAAGGTGCTTAGCCTTTTAGAAGCTCAATGTCATTGACCTGTGATGGTAAAGATCAGCATCCTGAGTTCCTCACAATTTGTTGCACAGACAAACAATGACAGATGAAGGAGTGCTTTGGGAAGCTATTAAGGCTATACGGATGTTAGTTTGTATTATTGCTGAGTCTAGTCATTTTAAATTGGGCTGTTCCCTAATCATATGTCCAAGGCTATTATTGTTGGCTTTTTAAAAATGCCTACTCAGTCCCTTAATAAGGATGATGAAACGGTTGAAGTGGCAGATCAAAAGTTAACACAAGTCTACCAATAATTATTTGGGTGTTAGCCATGACACACATGTAGAAAGATATATTTTCCATTTAAAGGATTTAGGGGACCAGGTATGGTGACACATGCTTGTGGTCCCAGCTGTCTGGAGGCTTAGGCAGGAGATTTGAAAGTCCATAGTTATCCTGGGCAACTTAGCAAGACCCTGTCTCAAAATAAAAAATAAAAAGGACTGGGGATATACCTCAGTGGTAGAACACCCCTGGGTTTATTCCTAGTACTGAAAAGTATTAAAAGATTATTTTTTTCTTTCTAAACTAAGTAAGAAGCATTTTTGTCCTTTCTATAATAATGAAGTTTTTTTTTGTTTTGTCGTGGGACTGGAGTTCAAAGTCACGACCTTGCACTTGCCAGGCAGGTACTTTTAGCATGGAGCTATCTCTCCAGCCCTAATAATGAAGATTTTGAGCCTGAAATAAAATTGAAGTCAGGATTAAATTTTTCTTGCATTATTTCAAATGGATTTTTTGTGTGTGAAAAACTGGAAATTTAAATATTTAAATACAATACAAGCAAAACATTGTACCTATGCGCATTCTGTCTTGGTGGTATTTTTAGATGTTGTGCCAGATGAACACTTAGATGTAAATGCTTTGCATAACTAGTCTAGGTTACTCATGTATGAAATATTTTTGTAGTGTGAAAAGTGACATCATAGAAAATTAGGTAAAGGCTATTTTTCTCCTCTTGTCTATTCCATAGTCATAAGACTTTTTTTTTTTTTTGGCTTTTTGAAACAGAGTTTCATTATATAATTCAGGCTGACCTTTAACTCCCTCTGTTGCCAAAGCTAGCCTAAAATTCGTGATCCTCCTGCCTTAGCCGCCCAAGTGCTGGGATCACAGATGTGCACATGAGAAAAATATAAAATAAGAATCAGCTCTAGGCGGAGCTGGGGAGATAGCTCCGAGGCACAAGTGCCTGCTGGGCAAGTGCAAGGTCGTGAATTTGAACCCTGGTCCCACAAAAAAAAAAAAAAAAAAAAAAAAAAAAACAGAATCAGCTCTAGGGTCAGGGAGATAGTTCAGTGGTGTAAGCACCTGCCTGGAAAGCACAATGTTCTGAGTTCGATCCTGGGTACAAAAAGAAAAAAAACAGAATCAACTCTGTCTTAATCTAGCAAAAAGATATGGTTAGATTGAGATGCATAATTTTTTTTTCTTTTTGAGACAGGGTCTCACTATACGGTTCAGGCTGGCCTTGAGCTCACTTTTGTAGCTCAGGCTGGTCTTGAGCTTGCACTGATCCTCCTGCCTCAGCCTCCCAAGTGCTGGGATTATAGGCACAGGCGTGTGCTACCACGCCCAGCTAAAGATGCATAATTTGTTTGATAAAAATGAGCCCCACCTTCAACTGTTGGCTATAGTAACATGATCATGCTGTCTCCTAGAGGTCTTTTAAGTCAAGTTTTTATAACTTTAACTACATTATGCAGTATCCATAATGCATAATTATAATAGTCTCTCAATCTGGATCATGAAAGTTTTTTTGTTTTATTTGTTTTTTTTTTAAACCAAAAGATAAGGTGCTAAACTAGAATTAGCCAATCTCAGATTTTGGTCTTGACTGTACTACTTACTATGTAGCTTATAAGAAGGGTGTATGTATATGTATAAATGAAAATGCTTTTAAACATGATAAAGCTTTTTGTCAAAGTATAGTAGCATATCGATTTATGTGAAACTAGAGGTGAGCTCTTTTGGAAGATGCTTATTAAAAACAGTCAAATTATGAATCCAAATGAAAAATACAATTGAATATTTCAGACAAGATAGAGGTAAAGGGGCCAGCAGGATGGTTTAGTGGTTTAAAGTGTCTGCTTAAGAAAGCTTAGGCAACCAAAGGGACTGCAGTTCAGTCCCCAGCACCACAGACCACAGGCTATGCCAGCCCAACCCTCAGGGCAGGCTAAGCTGGCCATTAAAAAAAAAGAAAAAGATAGAGGTAAAGTTGGCTAGTTAGTTCAGTTTTTTAAAAACAGAAGTAGGAGTTCTCAGAATTTCCTGCACTAGCCACAAGTCTGTCCCTAGAGTTAGTTTCCCTAGATCACTCCTTTTGTGAGTAACATGAGTCTGAAAATGCTTGCTTAAAGCATCAAGGATAGTGATGGCGAACCTTTTGGAGCTGTCAGTAATAACAGCCTTCGGCAGCCTGTGTGACGTAGGTCTGTGACCACCGTTCTAGGACATGAGAGTCTTTTACACACTAATCTCCATTATGAAGATCCTAGAACAGCAGTTCTCAACCTGTGGGTCACAACCCCAGCGGAGGTCGAACGACCAAAACACAGGGGTCGCCTAAAGCCATCAGAAAATGTTATTTATTTGGAATTACAGTTTTGAAGTAGCCACCAAATTTATTTTTTGGTTTGGGGTTGCTGCAACATGAGGAACTGTGTTGCAGGGTCACGGCATTAGAAAGGTTGAAAACCACTGTAATACAACATGCAGTTTTTCACAAGTGTTTGACTAGAATTCTGCTAAAATATACCATAGCTTGGAAATAATGTCCTAGGGAAATCTGCTGAGAAAGTACTCCCCATGTCTTCAACTCATCCTTCTTTTAAGTACAAACTGCACAAAAGAAGTGAGCAGTGTAATAAGTGGTCAATTATTTTTCCTTCCCTTGGTTTCTTTTTAACAAGAACTTCCCACCTACCATATCTTTTTAATCTGCAGAAGATTAGAAATTGGGGAAGGAAACAGCAACTGTATATTCATGATAGCGATGGGGCGCTGATGGTGTGGTTGGTATTGTGTTAGTTTCCCTCCTTTACCTCCTTTTCCTTATCCTTCTATGCCTTCCCTCCTCTCTCTTCCATCTCTCCTTCTTCCCTAGGGCTGGGACTCAAACCCAGAATTTTCTGTGTGCTAGAATTCAGTATAGCACTGAGCTATGCCTCCAGCCCCAGAATTAATATTTCTAATTCTTTTTCTTTTGATTACTTGAGATTATGTGTTACTAAAATGTCATGTAAAATGTCTTTGTATGAAAAAGAAAAATAGATTTGAAATATCATGGCCAAGGCCAGGCATGGTGGCACATGCCTGTAATCCCAGTACTGTGGTGCCTGAAAACAGAAGGATCAGTGTGAGTCTGAGCTGTGTAGTGAGACCCTGTACCATATACATTTTTAAAAGAGAAGGAAAAAAAGGTGGGGGAGGCTGAGGAGATAGCTCCAAGCCACAAGTGTCTGCCTGGCAAGTGCGAGGTCGTGAGTTTGAATCCTGGTCCCACCAAAAAAATAAATAAATTTTAAAAAATACCATTGCCAAATACTCTTCCTTTGATTCTATTTCAGTTTAATATCGAGGACTAGAAAAATTGACTTTCAGTTAGCCAAATTGAGATTCTCTAAATGTACTTTTGTTAAAGAACATTGTGAAGGAGCTGGGGAGATAGCTCCATGGCACAAGTGCCTGCCTGGCAAGTGCAAGGTCATGAGTTTGAATCCTGGTCCCACAAAAAAAAAAACACAAAGAAACATTGTGATAGCTAAACCAAAGCATGTAAGACTTGCTTTGGATACTGTGCTCTTTAAAATAACCCACTTTCAATTTAATGAGATGTTTTCCATTGCACTTTCTTTGTAATCACTTCACATCCTTGGAATGTTTTTTCTGCTCTGTCTACTGAAAACATCTTGAATTTGCTAAAGTCTACCAAAAGCATGATATTTTTAGCCTGCATGGAGACTAACATGACCAGCAGCCATACTCACAGAGGTGTTGATAATATTACACACACTTCATCTCTGGCTAAAGCTGGGATATAAAAGATGAATCAGCAGCAGAAGGAGTCAGTATCTGATGACTTGTTCCTGGGGTATTTCTGCTCTTAGCCTTAGCAAGGGCCTCCAGCAGCTCAGGTAAAGATCTTGCTGCTGCTGGTGCTCGCTGCCTGATCTGCCTGCAAACTGCCTCGCCATAGCTAAAGCTGTTTCACGTTTCCCTTTGAGAGGACTTGGCACCCAAAACTGAGTTAAATATTGTCTGACCTAATCCTACCTGGGCTTATTTTGAAATTCTTCGAGTCTCAGCCTTTGACTAGAAATAGATTTTTTAAAGGGAATTGCATCATCCAAAGAAAGAGAAAAATCATTGAATAGAATAAAGCCATTTGTTAAAGTTTCCTTTCATAATCAAAAGCCCTGATTTTTTCCGTCCCATTCTTCATATGTTTACTCTGGTGTAGTTATAGTTATTGTTAATGTGAAAATCTCTTTAGGTGATTTAAAATATTCCTTTTTTCTTTCTCACATTTGTGCATAGAGATGGTTTATGAAATAAATAACAGAAAAGTTGCCATTTTGTAGTAGTTACTACAGAACATTGAGGTCCTTGCACCTTGGAGTCAGGTGGCATCAGTCAGTTGCCAGTTTCTTTTCTTTTTTTGTCTTTTTGAGGCAGGGTCTTGCTATGTAGCTCATTGAGCTCTCTTTGTAGTTCAGGCTGGTCTCGAAATTGCAGCTATCAGTCCTCCTGCCTCATGCTCCCTGGTGCTGGGATTATAGGTGTGTGCCACCACACCCAGCCATTTTTTTCCTGGAGTTACCAATTTCCTGGGGCAGGGGGCATTGTTCTTACTTGGAAATGCTGACCTAAACCCCTAATCTAGTAGGAAAAACTGAGATCTTTGAGTTGTGACCTAGCCAGGGTACTCCACCCTTGTGTTCCTTGAGGAGGACAAGAGAGGGCGGCAGTAACAGTTACAGATTTTTAACCTTTTTTGTTTTTATTTATTTATTTATTTTTGCCCATATAGTTCTTCTGCCATCAATACCTGCTTGGGAGAAAGTTACACCCATGCATCTAACCTCATTCCCAAATAACATAGAAGATGTTTTGGTCAATTTCCTCATCACAGGGCCAGCCAGATAGCTCTGTGGACTAAGTGCCTGCTAAGGTGAGCGCAAGGACTGGCGTTCAAGCCCCACCATGCCCATTCTCAGTGGCTGGCCTTGCGCACCTGGGGCAGGGCCAGCATGGCATATGGTGCTAGGGTGCAAACCTGGGTCCCTCCGCTTGACAGGCAGGTGCTTAGACCCCTGAGCTATCTCTCTGGCCCAAATATCTTTATTTCAAAAGGTTGGAGAAAAAAATGTGTGAACAGTTCAGCAATAGATCACTCGCCTAGTTTTTAGGCAAGGCCCTAGTTTTTATCCCTAGCCCCACAACAATAAAATAAAGTATATAAATAATAAAGAAAAGTTAAATTTAAAAACAAAGAGAAATATTTATTTGAATACCTAAATTGAAAAAGTTGTAAGAGCCAGGTGCTAGTTTGATCCCTGGCACCACATGCTGTGCCAGCCCCATCCCCAGGGCAGGCTGAGCCAGCCATATCAAAGAGAGAGAGAGAGAGAGAGAGAGAAGGAGAGGAAGTTAAAAAAAAGTGCCAGGTGTCACAGTGTGCATGCTTATAATCCTAGTACTCTGGGAGGCTGAGGCAGGAGAATTGCAACTTGGAGTCCTGCCTGGGCAAGTGAAATCATCTGAAAATAGATTATTAAAAAACTTAAAAGTAGCCGGGCGTGGTGGTGCACGCCTGTAATCCCAGCACTCGGGAGGCTGAGGCAGGAGGATCGGTGCGAGTTTGAGACCAGCCTGGGCTACAAAAGTGAGCTCAAGGCCAGCCTCAACTGCGTAGCGAGACCCTGTCTCAAAAAGACAAAAAAAAAAAAAACACAAAACTTAAAAGTAAGCTGGGCATGGTGGCGCACACCTGTATCCCAGCACTTGGGAGACTGAAGCAGGAGGATCATATGAGTTCGAGACCAGCCTGGGCTACAAAAGTGAGCTCAAGGCCAGTCTGAACAGCATAGTGAGACCCTGTCTCAAAAAGACAAAAAAAAAAAAAAAAAGCTTAAAGGTAATAATCCTCCCCTGGCCCCCAAAAGACTCATGTCAAACTGTACGCTGTAGCACATGCCTGTAATCCCAACATTCAGAAAGCTGACACAGGATTATCACAAGTTTGAGCCCATCCTAGGCTATATAGTGAGCTCAAGACCAGCCTAAACTACATAGAAAGACCCTATATCAAAATGAGCAAACAGGGCCCGGTGGGATGGCTCAGTGGTCTAAAGCGCCTGCTTGGGAAAGCTTGGGTGGCTTCAGGGACCGCAGTTCAACCCCCGGCACCACGAGCTGCGCCAGCCCTGCCCTGGGGGGGGGGGGGTGAGCCAGCCATAAAAATGAGTGAATAAACAAAGGTTCTGAAACAAGAAAAAAATAAATAAATAAAATTTAAAAAAATACTTTATAAAAAAAAAAATGAGCAAACACATGTTCATCTCACTATGCACAATTTATTTCGTCTATCTGAAGTTCGCTTACTTGCTCTCATGCGCTCCTTCCCTTCCTCTCTCCCTCCCTCTCTTTCTCTTTCTCTCTTCAAACAGCATCTCACTGTGTAATTTAGGCTGGTATTGAACTCACTGTGTAGCCCAGGTGGCCTCAAACTCATTCTCTTGCCTCCCCTCCGCATCCCCACGCCCCTGCCCACCAAGTGCTGGGTTTGCAGCTAGTCAGTCTCTTAGGAGTCACCACATGGTTCCAGCATTGCTGAAAAGTCCTGTGAGACTCAGGCAAATGATTAGCTGTGAGCCCCTATACAAATAAGGAAGTCAAACATTGCTGACATACAATGACACAGTAAACATTCCCATCCTACATGAGTGAAACAGGGATAGAGAGGACAAGCAGGGCAAACATTAAATCCTTAGCTTCCGTCCAGTACGCATAGCAAGTTGTGAGATGTGAGCTCCACACTAATGAGTCAGCATTTCCCCCGTGGCACCACTGCCGGCAGCCCTCATGGTCTCCTGTTGGAGGGGCTCTGCTCACTGCTTGTGGGTTTCCTCAGCAAACATTCTATATTCCTGTCTTCTCCAACTTCCTGAAGCCTCCACTGCACTTTCAGCTTTACTCTAACAGCTTCATGTACTGCTTTTCTGGGGCACACTGCCTGGCCTCCCAGGCCACCTTCTTAAATCTGGGTGGAAGCCTTTCCAACCACACAATTCTTTTTTTTTTTCTCTTTCTTTCTTTCTTGCTTTTTTTTTTTTTTTTTGTGGGACCAGGGTTCAAACTCATGACTTTGCACTTGCCAGGCAGGCACTTGGCAAACGGAGCTATCTCCCCAGCCACCCCCAATTCTTGAAATCTGCACGACCACAAAGCTACCACCACATGGAAAATGACAAGGACTTCCAACAACAGAAGCAGTAGTCAAGCTTCTTGGACCATGGCTGTAGAGGCTTCTGAGTGCCTGGGTGCCTAAGTAGTATAAAAGGTATAGAAGTGCATCCGTTTCCTAGGTGGCCTTTCTTTTTTTTTTTTGTCTTTTTGAGACAGGGTCTCGCTATGCAGTTGAGGCTGGTCCTGAGCTCACTTTTGTAGCCCAGGCTGGTCTTGAACTCGCACCAATCCTCCTGCCTCAGCCTCCCGAGTGCTAGGATTACAGGCGTGCGCCACCACGCCCGGCAGGTGGCCTTTCTTGACACAAGCACCCTGGGTTTCTCTTTTTAAAGGAAAGCTTTATAGTTTTGCACTTTCAAGCCTACATAGGGCACAGTCTCATAGGTTCCTGAAATGTCAATAAGCCAACTTTCCTGATGCAAACTCCTTTTTAATGCAAATCTTTTTAGCACCCACACTCTCCTTTTCCTAAACTGTTCAGGTACTTCCTCATGATGAAGCTATAACTTTTATAATCATTTAACTGTGCCATTTGCTCCTGATTCTCGTTAATAGCTCTCTAAAAGCAGCAAGCAGTACTCATGAAACAGCGCAATATTGGGCTGCGTTAAAATTTCCTCCGCTAGGGGCTGGGGAGATAGCTCTGTGGCACAAGTGCCTGCCTGGCAAGTGCAAGGTCATGAGTTCGAACCCCGGTCCCGCAAAAAAAAAAAAAAAAGAAAAGAAAAATTTCCTCCGCTAGGTTAGCCTACTGCCCTTAATCTCAGGCTCCCACAAAGTCTCAGTAAAATACAGATAAGTTTTTTTTTTGCCCAAGCACAATGCACATAGCCTTAAGTACAGCCACCAATGGAGTCTTTGTTCCCAACTGAAACCCTGTTCTGGCCTTACTGACTGTACTGCCTTCAGCACCCTGGTCTTCTGAATGCTGACCAGGATCTTGCATCACACTTGGCTTACAGCATTTGGGGGCTTTGTTAGCTGGCATTTCTAAACCTTTCCAACTTCCTACAAACCATTTTCCAAAGCTTCTAAGATACATAGTCAGGTGGTCACAGTAATGACTCCACTTCTCTGAATCATTCTCAGATATTGAACTTAGAGGAGAGTTTTATTTTGTCTGGTTCCAGGGTAGGAAGGGGAAGGCAGAAGGGTCTGGTGGAGAAAAGTTGCTCATATAATAGTGACCAGGAAGCAAGGAACGAGGCAAGGAGCCAAGGAAGGAGACAAACTCTTCAGGGTCCTGCCCCGGGGGACATACCTGTAACCAGGCCCCAGTTCCCAACAGCACATCAGCTGTGGATTAATCTCTGTGATCCAGTTACCTTCTAAACCTGTAAAGCTTTTGGAAAACACCCCAGATGTAACTATACCAGGAGGAAACCAGGAAGGTGAATCATTGTATAGTGTGAAATAGTGTCACCTGACTATTTGAAAAAAATCAATTAAATTATTCGATAATTTGAGAATAATCAAAAAGTTTTTCTCAGATCTCTGCATTGCATTTATTTTGAGACAGTCTCACTATTTAGTTTGAGCTGACCTAGAACTAATTATGCAGTTCAGGCTGGCCTTGAGTTCATGGCAGTCTTTCTAATGCTGGGATTACAGGTGTGTACTACCAATTCCACCTGATTTCTGCATTCTATAAACATACAGCAGAGGTATTAACACAGAACCCTGCCATGTAACAAAAATAAGCACATTTTAAACTATGGAAAAAGCACAAGGATAATTTTAAATCGTTCATTCTCTGGCACTTCAAAATATAAAAAATGGCAAATGAAGCAAAAGGAACAAATTCTAAACCATTTATGCTTACAGATGTTTAAAAAAAATATGCTCCATTTCGTTTCTAAAATTGACTGAATTTGCTGCTGGAAGGTTGTAGATAACTTTGTTGCTAAGAAAAAGCTATTTTTGGGGCTGGGGAGATAGCTCCGAGGCACAAGTGCCTGCTGGGCAAGTGCAAGGTCGTGAGTTCGAACCCTGGTCCCACAAAAAAAAAAAAAAAA
>PVJA010011925.1:0-53404 GCA_004027025.1 Myocastor coypus
GAGCTTTCCCAAGCAGGCGCTTTAGACCACTGAGCCATCCTGCCGGGCCCAGGAGTTATATTTTTCAATTCTAAGATTTCTGCTTGAGGGCCAGCCAAGTAGCTAGTGGATTAAAGCGCCTGCAAGCAGGCACAGGGGTTGGGGGTTCGATCACTGGGCCTGCATGCCAGCCCTGCCCCCCTAGGGTACACTGAAATGACAATTTAGACTGGGTGTGGTGGCATGCGCCTATAATCCCAGATCTTAGGAAGCTGTAACAGGTGGTTCACTATAAATTTGATGTATTAGTGAGACCCTGAACACCCTGTAGACCCTTCCCTAAAATATAATAATAATAATAATAATAATAATAATAATAATAACAATAATAATTTCTGCTTTGTTCCTGTTACTAGCTTCTGCTTCTCTTGTTGAGGACATCCATTCATTTAAGGCCTTTTCAGAGAGCATAGTTCTAATCACTTCAGAGTCTGGATATTCTAGTTATCTGTTACAGGGTTAGGTTGCCTTTTCCTTTGCAGATTTTCCTGTTTCTTTGTAATTTTGTTGCATTGTATACATTTTAACATTGTAATTTGAGACTGAGTCATATAAAAATTTCCTAGAGGGGCCCGGCGGGATGGCTCAGTGGTCTAAAGCGCCTGCTTGGGGAAGCTTGGGCGGCTTCAGGGACTGCGGTTCGATCCCCGGCACCACATGCTGCGCCAGCCCTGCCCTCGGGGCGGGCTGAGCCGGCCATAAAAATGAGTGAATAAACAAACAAAGGTTCTGAAACAAGAATAAAAATAATAAATAAAAAAAAAATTTTTTTTTAATTTCCTAGAGTATTTATTTCATGTTAGCAGGCTAACTTGTTTAAGTTTAGACTACAAGTTCAGACTTGTGTTTTTTGGGTGATAGTTCTGATTTTAATTAACTTATTAAGGGCTTTACAGTATTTAGGGGTGTCCTGGGAGTTGTGCCATTTATACGTGGGATTAAGAGTCCTCATCCTTCAGCTCTTTCTTCTTCAGTAATCCTTTGATGTTTGAGTTCCTGAGGCACCTCCCTCCCCCATCCTGTTCTTCTAGCCAGAAAGGTCTTGCTAGGACAATGACAGTGAGCCACCTAAACTGTAAACCAAAACCCAGATATTTTGGTGCCAACCACTAAGTGCCAACTCTGCAGTTAAACATGAATACTGAGATTTTGATTTAGAAATAACATCTCTTACCTTAACATTTTTTTGTGTTAAAAACAGTACTTGTGCCATAGGTTCCCCAGTGCCGCTCTGGGTGTTCTGTCTGCCTGTGCTGACACTGCACAGCTGCCTGTGACATAGGCAGCCTTGCAGCCAAGTAAGTGGCCAGGGAAGAAGCCACAGAATAACCAAGGTTCCTCATGCTCCTCTGCCCTACTCGCTATGTCCAGAAGGATGCTTTGGTTTGGCTGGGTTGGGTTGGGTTGGTGTGTTTTGTTGATGTGTAGGCTGGGTGCTGACCGCCCATGTTGTTGCTGTGCAGTTTGTAAAAGTAGAACTGCTACTGAGGTGAGACCAGGAAAAAAAGAGAGAGGCAGAAAAGAAAAGGAATGGGAAGTGTTTCTCTCTATACCAAAACCTACCAGCAGTGCCTTTTTTCTGGCCCACTGGCCAAGTAGGGTGAGATTTCTCTTCAAGTTTTTGTTGGTTTCTTTCTTAGTAATGTTTATTTTTTAAAAAGTTGAAAGATTTATACAATCTGAAGAGAAACCAGGGTATAACCCTGTTTTGTTTTGTTTTTTTTCCTCTCTCTCTCTCTGTCTCTGTCTCTGTCTCTCTGTCTCTCTTTTTGTTTTTGGTGATATCTGGAATCAAACTCATGACCTTGTACTTGCCAGGCAAACACTTATTACACTGAACTATTCCCCTGGCTCCTAATTTTTATAATCCCGAGTTTTTCTGTTTGTTTGTTTGTTTTAATGTATTTAGGAAAGGGTCTACAGGATTCACACCCAGTCTCAATGTATATCTCAGTGGGGCTGACACAGCAGGCCTGGAATCGAACCCGTGTCCCTTGAGTCTTCCTAAACAGGCACTTCATTATTTTTATTTTTTATGTATTTGGTACAGGGTCTCATTACATAGATCAGACTAGTAGTGCTCCTCCTGTTTTCAGCCTTCTAGGCACTGGGATTACAGGAGCTGCCGCCATGCCCAGCCTCAAACGCTGTCTCGGTGTGCCCTGGGCCAGGGCCAGCATAGCATACCTGAACAGATGCTTTAATCTGTCCAAGCTGTCTGGCTGGCTCCTGAAATACTTGCTCTTGTGTGTTTTGCCCAGTGAATTTTTCAGTGGGTGATTGAGGTTAAAGTTGGCTAATTCATCTTGGCCTGACCATTTTCAGAAGTTTCCTTCATTCCTCTTCAAAAGTTAAATATGAATACATTTAATGCCTCTTTCTTTGTTGTAAATCAAGTAAAGTTTTCTTCATCCTTCAAAGTAGGAGTTTGTTTGCATGTTATTACAGCTTATGGTTTCATTCTTCCCATGTACCTTATAATCATGATAATTAACATTTTTCCAGAGTTCAGTATATCTTGTTAACTAAGCACTCTGACACTTAAGTAAGTACTAATTAATATGAGAAGAAACCTCACATACTCTTCTATAATTATAGCCCTGAAATCACTGGAATTAGATCATTATCGGTTTTCATGTGAGAAAACTGTAGCCTTGTACCCTGTCAGCCCCGCCCCTGGGGCATGCTAAGACAGTGCTTGAGATGGTGTGATTTGCGTGCCTGTAATCCCAGCTCTTGGGAGGCTGAACAGGTGGATCACTATGAGTCGGATCTACATTGTGAGATCCTGTAGACCCTTACTAAAATACCAAAAAAAAAAAAAAAAAGAATCCCAGGTTTTAAGAACTTTAGTGTTAATTCCACCAAAAGACTTCTAGATTTAATACCCAAATTAATTAGCATAACTGGATACAAAGTCAACACTCAAAAATCAGTATCCCTCCTGTACACATATACCAAGCTCAGTGAAAAAGAAGTTCGGGAAACACCTTTCATAATAGAATCCAAAAAGACAGACAGACTGACCGACCAACCGACCCAGGTATCATTCTAAAGGAGGAAGTAAAAGACCTTCATATTGCAACCTACAGTACTCTGAAAAAGGAGTTCAAAGAGGATATGAGAAAATAGACTGGTGTGGTGGCGCCCACCTATAATCCTAGCACTTGGCAGGCTGAAAACAGGAGAATCACTATGAGTCCAATCTGTGTAGTGAGACCCTGTAGACCCTGTCTTATATACAGAGACAGACAGACAGACAGGAAAGGAAGAGAGTGGATGGGCTAGGGATATAGTTAAGTGGAACAAGTGCCTGCCTGCCAAACACAAGACACGTAAGTACGGGTTTGATTTCTAGTACAAAAAGCAAAGAAATTGCAAATATCTTTTGTTCTAGGTATGACCATACTTCCAAAATTGTTACACAGATTTAATGTAATCCCATCAGAATATCAATAGCATATCTCACATAATTAGAGAAAACAACCCTAAAATTCACTTGAAACCAGGAGAGACCCAGGATAGGAAAAGCAGTTCTGGGCAACAAAGGCAAGGCAGGGGCATCTAAATCCCTGACTCAAAATTAGACTATAAAACTACTGTAATAAAAACAGCATGGTAATGGGGAAAGAAAAAAAAAAAAAAAAAAAAAAAAAAAAAAAAAAAAAAAAAAAAAAAAAAAAAAAAAAAAAAAAAAAAAAAAAAAAAAAAAAAAAAAAAAAAAAAAAAAAAAAAAAAAAAAAAAAAAAAAAAAAACAGGGTCCAAAGATCAGTGGGACAGATTAGAAGATGGAGGAAAAACTCCAGACGCTAAGCTGCCTTATCTTTGACAAGGGAGCCAAACACCTTCACTGGAAAAAATGGTGCTGGAAAAACTGGCTTTCCATGTGCCAAAGATGAAAACTAGATCCATAACTTTCGAAGTGGATAGAAGATCTAAATATTCAAATATCCCACTAAATCTACTGGAAGATAGAGTAGATAGAACTCTTAAAAGACATAGATATAAGCAAAATCTTAACAAATAAAACCCTAATTATACAGAAATTGTCACAAAGAGTGAACAACTGGGATCTCATGATATTAAAAAGCTTTTTGCACAACAAAAGAAACTACCAACACGGGGAAGAGACAACCCACAGTGTGTGGGAAAAAGTCTATTTTATTTTATACACTAACATTGAATTATCTGAAAAGGAATTTAAAATCAATCTTAGTTATAACTTGTAGCAAAAATATAATAGAAATAAATTTTTATTTATTTATAAGAAATTTTTTTTCTTGTTTCAGAACTTTTGTTTATTTATTTTTATGGCCAGCTCAGCCTGCCCTGAGGGCGGGGCTGGCGCAGCATGTGGTACCGGGATCGAAGGAGGGGGGGTTGTCCCCTGCAGCCGCCTGCAGGCACTTTAGACCACTGAGCCATCCTGCTGGGCCCAATAGAAATAAATTTAAATGAAGATGCAGGAGATCTTGTAAACTAGTAAGACACTAAAAATAAAGAAGACATTGATTCCCTGGTACCACATACATACATAAACAAACAAATAAATGACACAAACCAGCCGTGGTGGCGCACACCTATAATCCCAGCACTTGGGAGGCTGAGGCAGGAGGATCAATGTGAGTTCAAGACCAGCCTGGGCTACACAAGTGAGCTCAAGGCCAGCCTGAACTGCATAGCGAGACCCTGTCTCAAAAAGACAAAAAAAAAATCATCTTTTTAAAAAAATAAATAAATGACACAAATAAGGTAGCCTGTGTTCTAGAAAATTTGGTATTTTTAAAATAGTCATGGGGCCTGGCAGGATGGCTCAGTGGTCTAAAGCGCCTGCTTAGGAAAGCCTAGGCGGCTTCAGGGACCATGGTTCCATCCCCGGCACCACATGCTGCTCCAGCCCTGCCCTCAGGGCCGGCTGAGCCAGCCATAAAAATAAATAAACAAACAAACAAAAGTTCTGAAACAAGAAAAAAATTAAAATTTAAAAAAAAGATGGCTCTTTCAAAAAAAAAATAGTCACTCTGTGCAACATGATCAAAATTCACATGGAGCCGCTGAAAGCACTGAAACTAACACGTCTTGAAGAGCAAAACTGGAGGTGTCATACTGCCTGTTTTATAGCAGACGCTAAGGCTCTTCTGAACAAGCAGCATAGTATCCTTATAGAAATCAACGTATAGACTGGTGGGATAGAGTAGAACCCAGAAGTAAATCATGCGCTTTCCTCCTTGGTAGAGGTGCCAACTGCATACAGTGGGAAATACCATATCTTTCATGAGTGATGTCGGAGAAACTAGATATCTACATGCAGAAGATAAGGTTGGACTTTTAACTCATAACACATTACAGAGACTAACCCAATATGGATTAAAGAATTCAGTGCAAAACCTGAAACTCTGAAGCCACTAGAAGAAAACGTAGAGGAACAAGTTCATGACAGGTTTGGGTAGTGATATTTTTTCTTTTGCATATGACACAGACAACAAAAGCAAAAATAGGCAGATGGGAATGCCTCAAATTGAAAAGCTTCTAGGCAACAAAAGGAACAATAACAGAGTGAGAAGGTAACCTCAGAGTAGGAAAATGTGTTTGCAAAGTACACTTGCTAAGGTGTAGTATCTAGAATATGAAGAACTCAGTAAATGTCAATAGCAACAAAACAGTTGAGTTTTTTAAAGGGAACCACAAGCCTGAGTAGAGGTTTCTCAAAAGGTGACTATACATGGCCAACAGACATGTTTAATGAAGCTAATTGTTATGGTTTATGTCAAGTTGTCCCCGCAAAGCTTCATGCAATCATGGGGCAGGGACTTCTAGAGTTTGAGACTTGCCTGATGATCCACTGGGATTATGTGTTTTAGTACTGATGAGATTATGAGTCTGAGTACTGCTGGGAATTATAGGTGTGGCCTGAGGCGGATAGGCTGAGGCAGAGAGCCTGATGTAATTTAAAGAGAGAGAGACAGACTCGAGCTATTGCTCTCTGCTCCTCTGGTTGTTCTGTTGCCTCTGTCATTGTTGCTGTTCTGCCACTATGAACCGCTGCTCTCTGCCATGTGCCACTCTGCCTTGGAGCCAGCCGAGTATGGACTGAAACCTCCAGTAACTGTGAGCTAAATAAACCTTTCCTTCCTTCATTTTGAGTGTCAGATATTTGTCCCAGCAATGAGTAAAAAGTAACTAAGACACCAATCATTAGAGAATTGCAGACTGAACCACAGCTAGATATGAACTCATACCTGTTGGAATGAGTGTCATCAAAAAGAAAAGGTAAGGTGTGGCAAGGATTAAAGGAGGATCCACTGCCAGTATATGTGTGAAAGAGCCTTTTGGAAAGAAGTGTGGATGTTGCTTAAAAAGTGAGCTAGGGGCTAGGGAGATAGCTCTGCCACACAAGTGCCTGCATGGCAAGTTCAAGGTTGTGAGTTTGAACCTTGATCCCGCAGAGAAAGAGAGAGAAGGAAAGGAAAGGGGAAAGGAAAGGAAAGGTGAGCTAGAGCTGTCACAGGACTCCGTGTCCACATCTAGTCTGCCCAGAGGAAGTGAAATCAGTGCACCAAGGCTCATGTCCATGGCATCACCTTCACAAGAACCAAGATGTGGAATCACTGTGTCCAGCAGCGGATGATGGGGTGAAGAGATGGTGCCCACGCATGCGCACGATGGACTGTAAGAGACGGAAAAGGAATCACGTGCAGGCGCGGTGGCACGGGCCTAGAATCTCAGCTCTCAGAAGACCGAGGTGGCATGCTTATGAGTTCAAGGCCAATGTATTACCAGAGAGACAGAGAGAGGGAGAGAGAAAGAATGAAAGCAGACCTGCCATTTGTGACAACATGGATCCAAAAAGGCAGTGTGCTGGGTGAAGTAGACCATTCATAATCAACCCTGTATTGCCTCATTTACAGGCGCAACCTGAAGTGGGCTTTAAAGCAGAGTGGACTGTTGGCTGTCAGAAAAGCTGGAGGGGTGGGAGGTTGGGGGCCAGGGTGCACTCAAGTTTTCCAGTATTAGTGTCTAGCAGTGTGACTGCAGTCTTGTTATAGGGCATGCCTGAAATCCACTAAGTAGGTAGGTCTTTTTTATTAGTAGCTTGCAGCACATAGTATTTACCATCCTTGTGTGGAGTTAGTACTTGTAGGTAGCGCATCTGCGCTCCTTTTTTCTTTCCCTTTCCCTCCTTCCGTCTCTTCATCTCTTCATCCTCTTCCTCTCTGAGAAAGGTCCATCTCCCTAATTCCTATTATCAGTCTTTATTTGCTTTTTATTTATAATTAACAGGAAATAGTGATGAGAGCCAGTAATTGGGATCATATCAAGTTAAAAGACTTTTGCACATCAAAGGAGACAACCCACAGAATGAAAAGAAAACTAAACTCTACAGAACAGAAAAAAGATTTTATCAGCCCTTCCTGAGAGAACTGATACCTAGAATATAGAAAGCACTTGACGAAATTAAGACTCCTCCTAATAAAGACCCAGTCCAAAACTAGACAAGTGAGATGAGTAGACATTTAAAGAATTTTTTTTTCTTGTTTCAGAACTTCTGTTTGTTTGTTTGTTTGTTTGTTTATTTTTATGGCCCGCTCAGCCTGCCCTGAGGGCAGGGCTGGCGCAGCACGTGGTGCTGGGGATTGAACTGCAGTCCCTGAAGCCACCTAAGCTTTCCTAAGCAGGTGCTTTAGACCACTGAGCCATCCTGCTGGGCCCCAGAGATGAGTAGACATTTAACAGGAGAAAAAAATTCAAGTAACGACTGCTGGCAAGGCTTCAGGGAAAAGGAAGCCCTTTTTTATTGTTGATGGGATATCAGTCAGTACAACCACAGTAGAAATCAGTGAACATTCCTCAAAAAGCTGTAATAGAGCTGGGCGTGGTGGGGCATGCCTGTAATCCCAGCACTTGGGAGGCTGAGGCAGGAGGATGGGTGTGAGTTCGAGACCAGCCTAGGCTACCAAAGTGAGGTCAAGGCCAGCCTGAACTGCATAGTAAGACCCGGTTTCAAAAAAAAAAGTTGTAATAGAAATTCCATTGACATATCTGTCCTCCTCCTATGTGACTTCCCAAAAGAGTTAACGTCTTCATATTACAGTTAGTCATGCCCAACAGTGTTTATATTTATAGCTGCATAATTCATAACAGTTAAATCTTGGAAGCATCCTATGTGTCTATCGACAGATGAATGGATAAAGAAACTATGAATTTATACACATTGGACTACTGCCTTGCAGAAAGACAGACATACTTGAGTTATCTAGGGAAATGGGTATACCTTGGGACCCTCATGTTAGAAGAAATAAATCAGACACACAAGCTAAGTAAGTACAAAGATAAAAAGCAGCAAGGCAACAGTAATACTACATGCGTTGACTGGGTTAATTTTGCTACCAAATATTTCCAGTGTACAGTATTCATACATCAAGTTTGTATACCTTAAACATCATTTTTGTTAACTTTCTTAGTAAATCTTAAAAAAAAAAAGAGGGAATGATAGGTAGGTTAAATCTACTGTATTTAACACTTGCCTAATTGAACTGTTGAAGACTTCTGCTGTTCTTCACTCAGGACTCTGACCCGAGAATGAGCATGGACTGGTCTGATCTGTCTCTCCCATCTCTTGTTTTCTGTGCCAGACCGTCTAGTCCCTGCTCTTTTCTCTGCTTCTTTCCCATCTTCCCAGCAGTGTTTTGATGCTCAGGATTGTATCTGACCAGATAGGCAAGGTAGAAATTTAACATACAGCATTTTAAAATTGATCTCTCAGATTACCAGGCATTATACAAAGCTCTTCACATATACAATGTTATCCAATTTAATTATCCCAACACCCTGTGAGGTGGATACTACTTTGTAGGTGAAGAAATCTAACCGACAATGAGACTGAATAATTTACCCAATATTCTTAGCCAGTGTCAGGCCTGGGATTTGAACACAAGCAGCCTAACCTGAAGTCTCTGCTCAGACATACTCTGTTCTGTGGCATTCAGTATAAGAAACTTAACATCACCAGTGAAGTGTTTGTCTGCTGAAGTTTTAAGTTTTCTAACAGAAACATGATAATATTTTAATCAGAGATTGCTTATCATACCTTCATAATATATCAGCTTTATACTTTTGACTTTAATCAGCTTTTCTCTTTTACAGTAGAAACAGTATTACCATAGTGAAATAAGAGCTACAACATGGACCTATTATAGGAAATGCACTGCTTGCCTTTGCAGGGTGGGGCATGTAAGAGAGAGCTATGGAAGTTGTAAGCTGTGGATAGAGGTCGAGAAACTAAAAGTGATGAACAACAGCCAGAAATGTAAAGCAACACTGGGATCAGTTGAAAAAGAAAAGAAAAGAAGGGGCCCGGCGGGATGGCTCAGTGGTCTAAAGCGCCTGCTTGGGAAAGCTTGGGCAGCTTCAGGGACCGCGGTTCGATCCCCGGCACCACATGCTGTGCCAGCCCTGCCCTCAGGGCAGGCTGAGCTGGCCATAAAAATGAGTGAATAAACAAACAAAGGTTTTGAAACAAGAAAAATAAATAGATAGATAGATAGATAGGTATTCTTTAAAAATATATATTATTTTATTTGCAGTACTGGGGATTGAACTCAGGACCTTATGCTTGCCAGGCAGCACTTATTCTACTGAGCCATCTCCCCAGCTCAAAATCTTTTATAAAAGCTCAAGATAGTCATATTTATTTCAAACAATTTTTTAAGTGTTCTTAGCCATTGTTTTCCATCACAATAAAGGTTATTCCCTTCAGAATTATAACTTGAGGGATGGTGTACCACCATCAGCAATTGTGCAAAAAATGTTGGAATTCTTTAATTTATTTCCAAAGTATGCAGCCTATGCTGATGAATATCATCAGTTTTGGTAAAATCCTTCCCTACCCCCGCCAAAATAGTTTGTTTAGGGAAACAAATTACTCATACCTATCTGCTCAGTAAATTATGTGGTAAATTCATCCAATACCATGTTAAATCAGAATTCATCCAGTACTATGTTAAGTCTCATCTGTGATGCTACAGAATGAGAAGACTGAGTTCTTATGGTTCAGAAACTGAACTCAGAAGGCAGTACCAAAAGTTCTAAAATTTAGGTAGGGAAAGCACTTTTGGAGTAGAAAGGGGATAATTTCATTACTTTTAATATTAGTACATAGTTACACTACTTAATGAATACATTTACCAGGGAGGATAGGTATGTGTATGTATGTATTTTTAATCTTTTTATTTATGTATTTGGTACAGGTCTCACTACATAGACTCAGGCTCATAGTGATCCTCATACATTAGCCTCCCTAGTGCTGTGATTACAGGCATGCGCCACCTTCCTTGGTTTCAGTGGCTGGCATGGCATGGGACACTGGGGATTGAACCTAGGTCCTTGTGCTTGCCAAGCAGGCTCTTAGACCACTGAGCTATCTCCCTGGCCTACATGTATATATTTTAATTCTTTAGATTCTCCTTCCCCTTCTCAACATCTATAGATTCCCTTTTCCTTCCTGTTTGCAAAAGATCTCTCCAAGATAGAGGAGGATTTTATTTTATTTTATTCTTTTCGGGATCAGGGTTTGAATTCACAACCTTGCATTTGCCAGGCACTTGTGCCATGGAGCTATCACCCTGGTCCCTATATGGGAGGATTTTATGCCCATCTACATGTCTAAATTCCAATAAAGTTATGTATCATAAAGTAAAATATCAACTGTCCTTTGGAAATTATAATTAGGCTTGATGTTTAGTTTCAGAATTATAGGCACCCAGAAGTAGTTGTCTTTAAGAGTAATGGTGCAGCTCACAGTAGTGTGACCAGTGTGACTAACATCCTTGTTGCAGAACTTTTGTTGATTTATTTATTTTTATGGCCGGCTCAGCCTGCCCCGAGGGCAGGACTGGCGCAGCATGTGGTGCCGGGGATTGAAGTCCCTGCAGCTGCCTAAGCCTTCCTAAGCAGGCGCTTTATACCACTGAGCCATCCTGCCAGGCCCCACTGCCATCCTTTAATAAGGCGTTAACTCATGTTTTTATTGAAACTCTCAGCATACCTTTCACCTCATTTAGCATATACCTCTTAACTAGTAAAGCTAGATTTTACTCATATTCATGTTCATATAGTTTCCCTAAAGCATAAGACTAAAAGTTAAATATTACTTCCCTTTGAGAAAATCTTTTTGGAGGTAGGCATGGTGGTACACGTCTGTAATTCCAGTGCTCTGGAAGGCTGAGACAATGAAATGGAAAAAATTGCCTAGGCAATTTAACAACTTCGTAAGACACTGTCTGAAAATAAAACATTTTAAGAAATCTGTAAGATTTCTGGCTATTTAGTGTTGGTTCAGATATGTAATTTGTAATCCCTGTCTTGAAGTTACAGCCAATAGAAAGTCAACAAATTTACAATCACGAGCAACAAGTTTGGGCACACTTTTCCTGTAAAGGGCTGGTACTGAATCTGGCAGGCCTTGTAGGCCGTATGATTTCCATTGCAGTCATTTAGCTCTGCCACTGTATCATGAAAATAGCCATATAGAGTTAATGAACAGTTGAACATGGCTGTTTTCCAATAAAACTTTATGTATAAAACAAGCACAAATTCTCTGATGACCTACAGTTTGCTGATGTCCCATTCTGGTATAGTGAGGTAAGACCTACAAGAGATGAATCTAGTAGCAGGGCATTTGTGACGTGAATTTGGAGGACAAGGTATTGACCTAGTGAGGCACCATAGAAGGTCCCTTCTCAGAATGTATGAGAGACCAGTTTACTAAACGTTAAGTGTGTACATTATAAAAAGGTGCCATTTAAATTCTCCAGCAGCATCTCTCCAAATGGTATTAAAATTACACCTACCAAAATTCTGTGATTTATTTAGTTGTATCTGGGCTGTGTATAGCACTGCTACATTGCAGACAGCTGGGAATGGTAAATGCAGCCGCAGTAAAGGATTAAAGGGATCAAACTTAAAAGGGCAAACAAAGATGCATTATTTGCATAAGAGAAAAGGAAGGGACAGAAGGATACCCAGAGAGAGGGAGAGAAGGAGAGGGAGGGAAGGAGGCAGAGAGAGACTGAGATTTAGATTGGGGGAATCCAGAGCCAGAAAACTCAAGGGTCCTTCCCCTTACCTGGAATTTGTCCAGATCTTGATTGCTTTCCCGTGCTGTCACAGATGATCCCAGGCCCTAAGCCCTACAAGTCCTTGTGTCATTGTCTCGTCTACATGCACATTCTTCAGTGAGCCTCATTTGGGTTTCTTTGACCTGTCAGCATCTTTAGGATTTGTGCATTTGGTAAATGCAGGGGAGGGGGGGGACCCCTTATGGGGAATGGGGGACCTTGCATATAAGGTTGAGTTAATAATTAAGTTACAGGGCTGGTTCACCAAAATGATGGGCCCAGAGTGGGTCATATATGGATGTCCCTTTATGTATAATAGATTTACGGGTGTGTGTCCCACCCCTTACCTCCCTCGCATCTGACTGAAGGTGCAGCTAGCCCGATTGAGCACCTGCCTCCCCTGCACTGTGCTTGTCCAACTCCTCTCTTGTCTTTGTTGCTTTCTGCAGTGCAGCTTTGCCTCTTCCTAGGCAGAATTAGCAAGACAGCGCAGGGAGGCCTCTCCCTATTTACAGGCCCTTCCCTCTGCAACTTCACATGGGTAACTTCGTAGCACCCATAAATGAGAATTAAATGCAGGTTTCCATATTAAAATGGGAACATACCCCAAAGTGTGTTGTCTCTAGAGAAAACAGTTTCCCCATGATACTAGAGATTGAATCTAGGGTCTTTGCACTGAGCCAGTTTACTTTTTGTCTTCTTGGAATAGGATTATGCTGAGTCCAAGACTGGGCTCACAATTGTGATCCTTCTCTCCAAGCCTCCCAAGGTGCTAGGATTACAAGTGTATACCTCTGTGCCCAGCTAAAATCCAGTATTTTACTTCAATTTTGTCACTTTCTAGAATGTGAAATTGTGTTTAACTGTTCCTTGCTTATAAAGATCTATTTGAAAAATGACATGTCTGTTATCTCAGTATTATGCATCTGGGTCTTTTTTTGTTTTGTTTTATTAGTTTTGTATTTTAGGAAAGGGTCTACAGGGTGCGGAGGGTCTCGCTGCTAGATCAGACTCATGGTGATCTGCCTGTTTACAGCCTCCCAAGAGCTGGGGTTACAGGTGCATGCCACCTGAGTCTACATTTTGAGGTCATCTACATTTTGTCTTTTTGAGACAGGGTCTCACTATGCAGTTCAGGCTGGCCTTGAGCTCGCTTTTGTAGCCCAGGCTGGTCTCGAACTTGCACTGATCCTCCTGCCTCAGCCTCCCGAGTGCTGAGATTACAAGCGTGCACTACCATGCCTGGCTTTGAGTTTATTTTTACTGAAATAATTCCATACAAAAAAAAGTGTAGGGAGCTGGGGAGATAGCTCCGAGGCACAAGTGCCTGCTGGGCAAGTACAAGGTCATGAGTTTGAACCCCGGTCCCAAAAAAAAAAAAAAAAAAGTGCATATTGCAGGGTGTGATGGTGTATACTGGTGGTGCCAGTTACTTGCGAAGCTGCAGCAGGAGGGTTGACAAGGCCAGGAGTTCAAAACTGACCTGGAGAGCATAGCAAGGTGCCCATTGCAAAGATAAGAACAGGAGAGGGAGGCTGAGAGGGAAAAGGGAGATGCTGTGCTGGTCATACTCACAGGAGAATAGCTGTCATGCTTCATAGTTGCATGATTTTTCACAAACTAAACACAGCAATTTTACCATGAGGCTAAATTTTACTGTCCAATATCACTGACTCAAAGCTCTTAAAATGCTTCTCAATTATTTTTCATGTCCGAGACCTCAAAGTCAGTTCAGTTTAAAATACTCAGTGCGAGCAGGAATCTCGCTGGGGTGAAGAGCAAGGTGGGCCCTGTGTCCTGCCCGCATTTTCCTCGTAGGGCTCCGTGGCATGCAGCTCACTTGCAAGGACCACTGCAGCTATGCTTCTGATTTCCGCTGCCTACTCTGAAGTCATCCTTGTCTTCCTCTGGCAGTCTCTGATCTTGAGATCATTTTAGTGAGTTGAACTTTGGACCAGCATTTAAAAAGAGACTGGGGGGAGGGGAGATTAAATAATAACTGTGCATTATTTTTTTTTAACTTTTTGTTTTGTTTATTTATTTATTTTTATGGCCGGCTCAGCCTGCCCCGAGGGCAGAGCTGGCTCAGCATGTGGTGCCGGGGATCGAACCGCGGTCCCTGCAGCCGCCTAAGCTTTCCTCAGCAGGTGCTTTAGACCACTGAGCCATCCTGCCGGGCCCCAATAACTGTGCATTATAACCATTGTAAAGTTAAATATTATTTTGTAAAATTTTTGATTTGGGGGGGGAGGGGGGCTGGGGATCAAAGTCAGGACCTTGCACTTGCCAGGTAGGCACTTGTGCCCCTGAACTATCTCCCCAGCCCAAACTTTTGGTTTAGTTTTTCATATATTTGTATGTTTACTAGATCATGATGTAAACTGTTTTTTACTGAGTTGGTCTTCAAAGTTTAGAAACATTCCCACAAATTTCATCTTAGCAGTTTGTTTGTTTATTTATTTTTGTATTATAGCTGGCCCAGCCTGCTCTGGGGATGGGGCTGGAGCAGCATGTGGTGCCAGGGATCAAACTGCAGCCCTGCAGTTGCCTGACCTTGCCTAAGCAGGCGCTTTAGACCACCGAACCATCTCAGCAACTTAAAAAACTACTTAACATTAAAACTGTTAGTTGCTGTTTATAGGCCTTGTCTAAATTAATGAAATGGAATTTGTTGGTGAGCTGTGTTGCCCCCGCCACAGAAGCACAACCTGTCGCACTGAAGGTGCCAGTGTGCCTCAGATACTTGCCATGAAAAGGTTAGCCTCATGCATTCAGATGCAGCAGTCCTTTATCAAGTATTATCAAGCAAGCTCAGCAATATGTAAAGGCGTAATGTGATTTGGATCACATAGTTTTCTACCAGAATTAAGGGGTTGGGTTGGTATCTAAAGGCTAATTAAGTTCAATAAATAAAATCAAGTAAAGTAGAAAAATTATTTGATTATCTTAACAGGTGCAGGAAAGCATTTGAAGCTGGAGGGATAACTCAGCAATTTAAGTGCCTGTCTGGCAAGCACAAGGTGCTGATTTCAATCCTTGGTGCCGCAAAAAGAGGAAAAAAAGAAAAAGAAAATAATTATTTGGGCTGGGGCGATAGCTCAGTAGAATAAGCACCTGACTGGGAAGTGCAAGGTCCTGAGTTCAATTCCCAGGACTGGGTTAAAAAGAAAAAGAAAAAAGCATTTGATAAAATGAAACTCCCATTCATTTAAAAAAAAAAAAAAAAAAAAAAACAGGGGCCCGGGAGGATGGCTCAGTGGTCTAAAGCGCCTGCTTAGGAAAGCTTGGGCGGCTGCAGGGACCGTGGTTCGATCCCCGGCACCACATGCTGCGCCAGCCCTGTCCTCAGGGCAGGCTGAGCTGGCCATAAAAATAAATAAATAAACAAAAGTTCTGAAACAAGAAAAAAAAAGCAAGCTAGGAAAGAAACTTCCTGAGCTTGAGAAAAGGCAGATTTGAAAAACCTACAAACAACATTGCCGACAAAGCAACGTAGTCTCTCCTGAACCACTTCTGTTTAATACTGTTCTTAGAGTCCTGGCCAGTGATAGTGTTTAGTAATGTCAGAAAAGAAGTAAGAAGCATAAGGACCAGAAAGAATGATGTCTTCAGGTGACATGATTGTGTGTGTATAAATTATTAAAATTTAGGGCCTGGCAGGATGGGTCAGTGGTCTAAAGCGCCTGCTTAGGAAAGCTTGGGCGACTGTAGGGACCGCAGTTCAATCCCCAGCACCACATGCTGTGCCAGCCCTGCCCTGAGGGCAGGCTGAGCCAGCCATAAAAATAAATAAACATACAAAATTTCTGAAACAAGAAAAAAAAAGTAAAATTTAAAAAAATAATAAAATAAAATTTAAAACCCTGACATGGCTGTTGGCAGTGGTGTGGAGCAATTAGAAACATCAATATTGTGCTTGGGTGTGTTAAATGGTACAACTCCTCTGGAAAACGCGAGTGCTTTTTGTAAAGTTAGACATGCTCCCAACTCATCATTTCTGGTCCTCAGTTTTTACCCAAGGGAAGTGAAAATATGGCCACAGCAAGGTTTGTATCTGAGTGTTCATTGCAATTTTATTTATAATACTGTATGTAAGAATTAGAAAAAGACCCATAAATATCCATCTACAGATGAACAGATAGACAAATTGAGATTTATCACATGCTAGAACACTGCCCAAACTACTGTCTAACACACAGCATAAACCTGAAAATATTATGCTTGAGGCCTGATACAAGAGCATATTTGTATAATGTGTGAGTTCATACGTATGAAATTCTAGAACAGAGAAAACTCTAGGGACAAAAAAGCAGACCAGTGCTTGCCTGTGTCTCAGATTAATGTTGCTTCAAAGGAAAACAGGGAAACTTTTTGGAAGTTTAAATGTTATGTACCTTCACTCTGGTGGTAGTTACTGGAGGTTTTTACACTTGTGGCAGACAGTTCATTATGTTTTACTTTTTATGCAAAGTTTCTTTCAAGAGGAAGATTTAAATTTCTAATTTTTTAAATTATTTATTTATTTATTTATTTTTTGGCTTTTTGAGACAGGGTCTCACTGTGCAGTTCAGGCTGGCTTTGAGCTCACTTTTGTAGCCCAGGCTGGTCTCGAACTCGCAGCAATCCTCCTGCCTCAGCCTCCCAAGTGCTGGGATTACAGGTGTGAGCCACCACACCCGGCTCTTAAAATTTCTAATTTTAAAGCACATACATGTTGGAAAAAATTCTTCTGATTAAAAAATTCCCTGAGCTGGGGAGATAGCTTAGTAGTCTAAGCACCAGCCTGACAAGATCAAGGACCTGAGTTCAGTCCCCAGTCGCATGTCATGCTGGCCCTAGAAGCTCGGCCCACTGAAACGAGAGGGTGGCGGTGCACACATGTAATCCCAGAGCTGGGGAGGCTGAGACAGGAGGATCACTACGATACCAATCCAAGCTGCATAGTGAGACCATATACCAAATCAGTCAGTCAATCTTTTTTGAAATAAAATGAATGAAAAATTCCCTAGCAGGATATGCAAATCAAAACTACATTAAGAGGGCTGGCCAGGTAGCTCCACGGACTAAAGCACCAGCTTAGGCAGAGGACAGGGACAAGGGTTTGGTTCCCGCCATGCTGTGCCAGCCCCACCTCCTGGGGGCACATTTTAGGTATATATAGCAATCACACCCGTCATAGAGAATTTGTTCCTGTGCATGATCTAAACTTTCCCTCACTCCACTCCCCTCCAATCAGCCCCTCCTATTCAACTTGTTCTGTACTTGTAGTTTGGGAGCTTTTCATTAATACAACTGGGTACAGTTTCTGAGGAGATTGGCATGAACTTCTTAGACAAAAAGAAGAGGTGGGGATGCTGTCCCTTTGGGAATGTGACTTTCTTGCATGGTGATTTGCTTCCACTTCCCAGGCTTTGAGAATGGTAGGCAGTCAGAAGTTCTGCATGCCGAAAGCAGAAGATGCTTGGGAATTTTTCCATCATGAACTTTAAGTTGAAGGAGTTTATGATTGGCTGGATTACAGTATAGACAGTGGATGTCTTTAAAGTAAGTAGAGCTTGCAGTACAAAAGATTGGAAGCTTCTACATGAAAATGTGTTTAAGGGAAAAACATTGTCTTATTATTGTTTATTTTGCTACAGGAAAACACCACCAAGCAAGTGAACCACAGAATGTGATTGCATCAGACAAAGCAGCAGAGGTGCCAGCTGTCCACGGGCGTGAGCACAGCCGTGACCACACACAGCTGCACGCCTGCGTTGGCGTGTCCCTGGTGCTGGGCTTTGTCTTCATGTTGCTAGTGGACCAGATCGGCAGCTCCCACATGCATGCTGCTGACGGTGAGTGGTGCCAAGGCCTTCTGGCAGTGCAAGACAGTTGCAGTGTGGAAATGTACAGTTGAATAATTCAGACCGCCAATGTCCTTACTTTAAATGTTAAAACTATTACCCTCCTCAGGTGCTCAGGAATATTCTGTTCAGCTGGTGGAGCTTGCTAGTGAGCTGTGGTGTGACATGAGGAAGTGTTTATTGATTTATTACTCTACTAGTCTCAAAGCTGTCACATTTGGTTGAAGGTTCTTAACCTGTTTTATGTACTGTGGCCCTTAGGCAGTCTGAAGCCTGTGGACTTTTCATTAGGATAATGTTTTTAAATGAGTAAAACATAATATATAGGACGACAGAGAAAACCAGTTATGGTAAAATGAGTGACCACAGAGTTAGAACAAATTTGTAATGAAATATTGGATATATCTTTTTTATCAGTATATTAAATAATGAGATAATACATTTAAATCCTAAGAAAATCAGAGTTAAATTTTATATTTAAGAAATCAGTATAAAGGGGCAAGGGAGATAGCTCAATAGAATAAGCACTTGCCTGGCAAGCACAAGGACCTGAGTTCAATCCTCAGTAATCCCCAGTTCCGCAAAAAAAAAGAAATGAGTATGATAACTGTCAGCGCTTAACTTAGGAGCATAATATCACAGGGTGATTTCACACAGCGTATGTCAGGTTGAGCATCCATTTGATTTGGGATCTTGCTTTATGGTTCCTACTGCAGAAAATCCTGGTTCCCACAGATATTTTCTCTTAAAAATTTTTTTATAATCTTCACTTTTGGTACAGGATGTTCCTATGCAGCTTGGACTCAGTGATCCTCTTGGCTCAGCCTCCTCAGTGCTGGGATTACAGGCCTGAGCCACCATGCCTAGTTTCTGTGGCTGGCATGGCATACGGTACCGGAGATCAAGCTCGGGTCCTTGTGCTTCCGGCTTCCGGGCAGGTGCTTAGACTGCCAAGCTATCTCACCAGTCCCAGAGATAGTTTCATACTGATGTACTTCACGTTCTTTCCAAAGCAAGATAAGCTTCTCCCAAGGACCAGGAGGATTTCCCATGACTTTTCAAAGCTGATTGTACTCAATAACTTTTTTTGTGTTAAGATTAACGAATTCAAGCCAGGGAGATAGCTCAGGGGCACAAGTGCCTGCCTGGCAATTGCAAGGTCCTGAGTTTGATCCCTGGTTCCGGAAAAAAAAAAAAAAAAAAAAAAAAGATTAACGAATTCATCCTTGGTTAAGTCTGCATCTTTGATGTGGTTTATACTAAATAAAAATGTTCTGGGCCAGAGAGATAGCTTGGCAGTCAAAATACCTGCCTAATAAGTACAAGGACCTGAGTTCAATCCCCAGTACCACATGCTGGGCCCCGCTCCAACCTGGTCACCGAAACTGGATGTGGTGGTGCACATCTGTAATCCTGCTGCTGGGGAGGCTGAGACAGGAGGATCACTATGAATCTGAGCTGCGTAGTGAGACCCTGTACCAAAAAATGAAGATTCAAATAAATTTAGCAGTTGCAGCACTTTTCTAGGAATTTGTAGATAACTGGGGTTTTTTGGCAGAGTAGGAGGACAGGTAAGTCAGGATTTTGCTATGTGGTCCAGGCTGGCCTCAAATTTGCATTGATCTTTCTGCCTTAGCCTCCCAAGTGCTGGTATAAATATCTCTTTACATATATAGACAAAGAATTTTGCAGATGGTAAATATTGTGAGGCAGCATGGATGTCTCGGTCTCCAATGAAAGACCTTGTCTCCCACTTTGCTGGCAGAGTGACTGTCAAGTAAGAGCTGCTTGGTAGCTGCCCCGCTGTCATCGGAGTGTCCACAGACAAGAAACAGTTATTGTGCAGTGGGTCAGCAAGTCTGGAAGTCCTTAAGATGGTGACAAATGAAAACAATAACTTTGAGATATCTTCAATTGTAAAAGAGTATCACTTTATCTGATTTTTATTGGCAGTAAGGTGTTCTGATACCACTTTTGGTTTATTGTCTTCATAATTCAAGAAAATATTGAATTTCTCTTAGGACTCAGTAAAGATAGCTTAGAAAAACAGCTTAGAACTTCACTGGCATCTCCTGAATTCTGCTCATGTTATCTGTGGACCTAGGTTAAGAATAATTAGTCTAAAAAAAAATCTGGAAAAGCAGGCAAAAGGCAGAAAGAGATTATTTAACAGTAAGACATAAAAGCAATCCTTAGTCATATGTATGTTCACATTAAAGGCATACACGTGACAAGCACGCTGGGGCACCACTTGATGCTCCTCGGGCCTGGGCCCTCAGGTGGTAAAGCTGTGCTGAAGCACTGAGTGCTGGTGGAAGCGCACGGTGATGCGACGCCTATGGGCAGGGACGTGACACATGTGGTTATTCTTTAGCCCCAAGGTCCCATTTCTAGTTTAGTCTGATGTTGCAGCTCCAGTAGGAAAACATGCTGCACAAGATTATTCAGTACTGCATTGTTTACCACTGTACTGCTTAAATGTCCAGTCGCAGCTATCATTTCAGTGAGCTGTGTTGTATGCAGTGGAGAGCGTACTGTATAGCTGTGAAAAGTAAAATAAAAGACTCAGCTATCTCCAACTGATAGGGAAAGATTTCCAGGGAGTTTTTAAATGAAAAGAAATTTTAAAAAGTGATGATATAGTGGTATTGTTTTTGTATTAGAAAGACAAGAAAACACATATGTTTGCATGTCTTTACAAAAACAAAACACCGGAAGGACCATTCAGAAAACAAAGATATTCGCTGCCTTTGCAGAGTGGGGCGAAGGGTATGAGAGAGCAGGAGGGTGGTAGGAGGCCCAAGCATGCTTTCGATATATTTTTGGCTTTTGGAAACTAATATTCTACAGGTTCAAAACTAGAAGGGAAACAGCAAGCTGTGGGAGCGAGCTGGCAAGAGGGAACGGGCCTACGTGCCGCACAGCTGTGTCCGTAGCCAGGGTTTGGAAGTGAGACGTCCAATAATGTGGGCGGATTGTGCTCTTTAGAGCACTGGCTGGCTCCAGCATGGGTCAGGGTAGTAGCTGGGTGAACATCAGTCTCTTGCAGCCGTTTAAGAAAAGCGGCGGGGAGGTAGGACCATATCACAGGACACAGGAATCAGCTTAAAGGGGCTTTCGCTGGCCAAACATGGGACAGTATGGGTGGCAAAATAAAGAACTATTGAAAAAATAGGAGTCAGTGAGCTCATCCGCCTCATAGTGGATATATAAAGTGATGATGAAAAGAGGTGAGGAGAGCTGGGCGTGGTGGCGCATGCCTGTCATCCCAATACTTGGGAGGCTGAGGCAGGAGGATCAGTGCGAGTTCGAGACCAGCCTGGGCCACAAAGTGAGCTCAAGGCCAGCCTGAACTGCATAGTGAGACCCTGTCTCAAAAAGATAAAAGAAAAAAGAAAAGAGGTGAGGGGCCCGGCAGGATGGCTCAGTGGTCTAAAGCGCCTGCTTAGGAAAGCTTGGGCGGCTGCAGGGACCGCGGTTCGATCCCTGGCACCACATGCTGCGCCAGCCCTGCCCTCAGGGCAGGCTGAGCCGGCCATAAAAATAAACAAACAAACAAACAAAAGTTCTGAAACAAGAAAAAAAAATTTAAAGGAAAAAAAAAGAGGTGAGAAGAGGGTGCTGGCTGTAGGCTGGTTAGCGTACACCGTGCTGCGGTGGGAAAAGCAGCATCCGTCGCAGCCGCCATAGCAGAGTCAGTTGCAAGGGGAAGATGCATAAGTGATCAACAAGACTTACCCATCGGTCAGACGTATGGCCCTAGTTTGCTACTTTGGAGTAGCTGTGTAAATTCTAGACAAAATTTTTAAAACCACAACAAAAGGACATGGGCGTGTCATCCAGAGAAGGCAAATGCTAGAGGAGGATCAGTGCTCTGGACAGGGCACTTTCTTCACTTTCCTGCATTTAGCAGGCACTCTATGAAGCACTTAGTTTTTGAACTAGAATTAATCTTACATTTCTGTTTGTTGTTTATTTCAGTTTTTTGAGACAGGGCCTCACTGTATAATTCAGGCTGGCCTCAAACTCGAGACAGTCCTCCTGCCTCAGCCTCCTAAGTGCTGGAATTACAAGTATGCACCACCATACTTGGCTTTTTCTTTTTAATGTACAGAGTCTATATGGTCTCACTGCACAGATTGGACTTTTAGTGATCCTTCTGTTTTCAGCCTCCCAAGTGCTAGACTTATAGGCGTGTGCCATCATGCCCAGTCTCTACCTGGCTCTTTTTCCCCTTTCTTTGGGAATGTGATCTTAAAATTAGACTTCGAACAATTTCTAGTTGGGGTTGGCTAACTGAAAGATTCAGTGTCAAGAATTAGGGATTAGGGGCTGGGGAGATAGCTCTGTGGCACAAGTGCAAGGTTGCGAATTTGAACCTTTGTCCCACCAAAAAAAAAAAAAGAAAAAAAGAATTAGGGATGAGGAGGCTTCGTAGAAGGGGATGGAGAGTTCTGTTATTCTGGTCGAGATGGTAAGAAGTCCTGTGGTACCACTCACAGTGATGAGAGACTGCCTAGCAGAACAGTTCAGACAGTTCAAAAGAGCAGCAGAGGTTTAACTAGTGAATGGGAATTGTTTTCAAAAGGTGGGAGATGAGACCAGGGAGATCAATCAGCAGTATAAGTGCCTGCCTGGCATGTGTAAGGTCCTACATTCAATCCCAGGTACCAGAAACAAAGTAAACAAAAAGTCACAGATCAAAAGGTAGGAGATGAGCAGAGGGGAAAGCCAACAGGAGCCTACTGCCCATTTAGGCTTGGGTTAGGACGGTGGCCGGTGATGGGTGTGGGGACGAAGGCTGAGCTTAGGAGACCACAAAGAGGGGAGGGGGCACGAGGATACTCAGGAGGTGTGATGGAGATACGTGGTGATTGTTAAAACTTGAAAAATGTGTTACAGTGGAAGACACATTGCAATTAGTCCTCAAAATCTTCTCCCTAGTTCTGGATAAACATAATGTCGTCTCTCTTGCCAGTTTCTGGAGCAGTTCTGCAAGTCCCCTTTCATGAGTGTCTTTATGAAGCGAATGCTGCTGCCAGGTGCTGCTGGTGGAGAGGCAGGATTATATGGAGTGTGCAGTGTGTTCTCACTCCCAATTCACCAGGCCTGGCATTGCCTGGCTTTAAAAGGGCTCTTCCCAAAGCCAAAATGACCATGAAAGGGAAACATTTTGAGTCAGTTCAGGGCAGCACAACTGAATGTAGTGATGAAATAGGACTCACTGGGCTGGGGAGACCAGGGTCTGATTCCTTGGTCCTGTGTGCAGTGCCCTGAGCCTGACAGAGTCTGGGGTGGTGGCTCATGCCTATAATCCCGGTGCTGGGAAGGCTGATGACAGGAGGATCGCTCCAAGTCCTCTGCTGTGAGAGCCTGTACCAAATACTGAAATGAAGAAAAAGAAAAGGGACAGGCTGCTTCTGAAGGGAGCCAGGACGATGGGTGAGCATGGTCGCAGTTGGGGGTGGGCATTATGCAGACTAGTGGCAGTGGATCTTTTACTGTAATTTGAAAAACAATTTAAATATTCACCATAGCCGGGCGTGGTGGCTCACGCCTGTAATCCCAGCACTCGGGAGGCTGAGGCAGGAGGATTGGTGTGAGTTCGAGACCAGCCTGGGCTACAAAAGGGAGCTCAAGGCCAGCCTCAACTGCGTAGCGAGACCCTGTCTCAAAAAAAAAAAAAATAAAAATAAAAATAAATAAATAAATAAATAAATATTCACCATAGATTTTAATCATGCCTCAGATGGGTCAGAAAAGAAGCAATGACTCAAGAGCAGTTCGCATAGGAGGACATGGAGAGTTAAGGAAGTAAGTGAGTCGGAGCTCACACATTTCCAATTTCAGGGTTTGTTGATCAAGAGAAGCCTCAGTGGAGGAAACTTGTGGAGCCTGGGGAGATAGTTCAGTGGCATAAGCACCTGCCTGGCAAGCACAAGGTCCCAAGGTTGATCCCCGGTACCACAAAAAAAAAAAAAAAAAGAAGAGGGAACTCTCCCTTATGCCCACTCTTGTGGGTAAGGGAGACTTAGTGAAGCAGACAGAGAGAGAGACAGAGAGAAACAGAGAGAGAGAGAGAGACAGAAAAAATAATGTGCTTTAAGAGATCTCTAAAACTTCATCTAAGGGGCTGGGGAGATAGCTCCGAGGCACAAGTGCCTGCTGGGCAAGTGCAAGGTCGTGAGTTCGAACCCTGGTCCAAAAAAATAAATAAATAAATAAGTAAAACTTCATCTAGCCAGAGGTGGTGGTGCTTTCCTACAATCCAGCACTTGGGAGGCTGAGACAGGGGAATCTGCACAAGTTTGAGGCCAGCCTGAACCACAGGTATTAACCCTATCTAAAAAACAATAGCAAGCCGGACGTGGTGGCTCACGCCTGTAATCCCAGCACTCGGGAGGCTGAGGCAGGAGGATTGGTGCAAGTTCGAGACCAGCCTGGGCTACAAAAGTGAGCTCAGGACCAGCCTCAACTGCATAGCGAGACCCTGTCTCAAAAAGACAAAAAAAATAAAAATAAATAAAATAAATAAATAAATAAAAAACAATAGCAAACAATTCCACAACTTCATCTTGAATGAGTTTCATCTCATACGCTTTCTCATTCTCACTGCAGATCCAGAAACAGCAAGGCCTAGCAGTTCCAAAATCACCACCACACTGGGGCTGGTCGTCCATGCTGCAGGTAGGCCAAGCACAAGGTCCTTCCTGCCCACACGTGGAAAGCCATGTGGTCACTGAGACCTTCTGTACAGAATGGTTGGGGCCAGCCTGTGGGAATGACTTGGTACTCATGCCCAGTTGGTGAGCGGAGCATGGTGTAGTGAAGTTGGGTTAGGACATGGCTGTGCCCATGCGTTTCCATGTTACCTGGGGCTGCTTTGGCAGGGCCAAGTAGTCCACAAAGCCTACAGCATTTCTTGGGCCTGGCTGTGTAGTGGCCCCCTGCCCTCTGCCCTAGGACTCATCAGAAGGACCCTGGCACTTGGTGCAGAACACCTCCGTGCTGCCTGCATGCTCATGCCAAGTCTCAGTGAACCGAGGGAGGTGGAGTACAAAGGCTCTCACACTGCCCCAGGGTGCACGGAGCCACACCCAAACCTCCCACCCAGGGAGGGTGCTGGCAGGTGGCCGGCATTAGCACTCAGCAACATGCTGTTGGGGGGTGAGTCAGAAGGGTCACGACCTCATGTCTGTACCTATAAGATGAGATGCTGCCTGTTACTAGAGTTGCTGTTACTAGAGTTTGAGTCGGTCATCAGTTGTTTTTTTGGGTTTTCTTGTGGTACCAGGGATCAAATTTGGAACCCTTTGCTTGCCAGGCAGGCACTTATGCCATGAGCTATGTCCCTGGCCCTCATCAATGAATTTTTAAGTTTCCTACCTTTCCCATCAACACCAAATTAAATAGCGTGCTGGATACACTGGGCCAGGCGCTAAGCTGTTGACATAATCTCTCCTGGAATCCTCGTCAGAATGCTCAGAAACCTACATTCTTGAACTCATTTTACAGATGTGAAAGCTGAAGTTCAGGAAAGCTAAGTAGCCTCAGAATCAGACCCAGCTCTGCCAGCCTCTAAGGCATCCTGCCCCACAGCCTCTATGTTGCTGTTATCGTTGAAGCATTTTATGTTCTGTTTTTTCCAAATTCAGCCGATGGTGTTGCCTTGGGAGCCGCAGCCTCTACTTCCCAGACCAGCGTCCAGCTAATTGTGTTTGTGGCAATCATGCTACATAAGGTGAGCTGAGGCTCGTATTGACTGTGTTCATGGTTTACATTTTTCTTGGTCTTTAATGCCTTTTCTGGAATGGGAATTATTTTTCCCATTCATTTTGAAGAATTATATAGGTTGTTTATAGTGAATTTCTGCTACTGCTTTTATTAAGTGGCTTACTGAGGGACTGTATTGTTTGTGGTCAGATATACAAACTGTAAAATTTTCTGGATTTCTGTATTTTGTAGAGTTTTTTCTTAAGTATTTTTCTGTTGACTCTTCCTTTTTTGCCTTCAGGAAGCATTCACTGTGTAAGAAAGATCTCCTCCTAGGTTAGAACATTAATTTTTAGAAGGCAGGCTTGTTGCTCATGCTCTCTGGGTTTTGCTGTGAGACTGACGCCCTGATGCAGGAGCAAGCCGTACTGGTAGACGATAACAAGGCCTGCTTGTTCCCTTCCAGGCCCCAGCAGCTTTTGGCCTGGTTTCCTTCTTAATGCACGCTGGCCTGGAGCGGAATCGAATCAGAAAGCACTTGCTGGTCTTTGCACTAGCAGCACCAGCTATGTCCATGGTGACATACTTGGGACTGAGTAAGGTAAGTCCAGCCATGCCTCTCTGACCTAGACACGTGTCTAGTTCCCTTGTGGCCTGCCAGAGCTCACAGTCTCTTACGCCACATTCTCAACTGAATTACTTTTCCAAACTAAGGATCAAAAGCAGAAGTAAAGCCTGTACAAGGTGAACGTCTTAATCCCTAGTCAGGCCTCTTGATAAATTGAACATTTCCTTCCTCATTTAATTTGAAGTCAAAGGACCCAGGAGATAGCTCCATGGCACAAGTGCGTACCTGACAAGTACAAGGTCATGAGTTTGAACCCTGGTTCCACAAAATTATATATATATATTACAATTTGAAGTCAGCATATTTTGTACAAATACACAGTACAATTTCAATACATAAAAACAGTGTCTCACACTTAACCAGCCACGCTCATTTTATTTGACAGTGGTATTTAGGGTTGTGGAGGCAGGTGGGGCGTGCGTGACAAGCCCCATGGCAGCCTTTAGTGGCGCCTTTAGCAGAGCAGGAGCGAGCAGAGTGGCTATACGCAGCTGAACCTTGGGTTCCTTGTGCTTCAGCTGCCCTGTCACCTCCTGGGAGCTTTCTAGTTCTCAGCCTTGCATGCATCTCTAAACATGAAGTGATGCTTATCAGTTGCCAGCTCAGCACCTGTGCGCTCTTCCAATCCAGGCCTTTCCATGCCTTAGGATTCTAGTTACCTGGGCACTATTTCTCCTGGTTTTATATGGATGTCTGCTGCCAGGCTATCAGGAAATTTTTATTTTATTTTTATTGTTTTGGCCTGGGAATTGAACTCAGGACCTTGTGTTTTCCAGGCAGGTGCTGTGTGACACTAAACTGTATCCCCCGCCCTTAAAGAAAAATTTTACAAGCAGACTGATGTGGGCCTAGTTCAGAGGAACTGCTTTCTCCTGTGCTCCCCTGAAGGCCATTGATTCATCAGCATGGGCCACAGAAATTCCTCGTTTAATGGCATACCTTAACAGTTTACCTTTAACAGTTCTTTGGTGAGCTGGCCAAACAGCTCAGTGGATGAAAGCACCTGCAGGCAGGGGCTGGGGGTTCGATCCCTGGGCCTGATACCTGGGCCTGCCATGTGGGCCCTGACCCCTCCCCAGCACCTGGGGCATGCTGAGAGGGCAATTGAGATTTGGCGTGGTGCTGCGCCTGTAATCCCAGCTCTTGGGAGGCTGGAAACAGGTGGATCACTATGAGTCCTATCTAGTAGTGAGACCCTGAACACCCTGTAGACCCTTCCCTAAAACACACACACACACACACACACACACACACACACACACCGTTCTTTGGATGTGCAGCCAAGGCGTGCTGGTCAGCTCTTGCAGCCAGGAGCAGCCGCGCAGCCGTGGGGGCCGCTCTGGCACCGCTGCCCCGCTGCGCTGCACATACACGCTCCGCAGAGCCTCCTCTGACCCTTGTTCTGTTCGGAGTATTGTAATGTGTGTGCTGTACACAGCCCCCCCTTTCCTGGCCGGTTTGTTTAATAACCTAACTTAGGGGTGGGATTCGGTCGGGAGGTGAGGCAAGGCGCGTGTACACAGAGCTGAGCTGCTGTTGGTGGCTAAGGAATGCGAGGCTGCGCATCCCTTCCCATCTCCCTGACAGTCCGGACTTCTTTCAGTGACTCTCAATCAATGTAAGTTTAGGATTTTTATAGGAAAGTGTTGATAATTCTCAGGCATAGAGTTTCACACTACCTCCCTGGCTGATGCTTAGACTTTAAATTAATCATCTAGTCCATAGATCCATTTTTTAAACAGAAAAGGATGAAGTTACTTGTCTGCAAATTGACACATGAGGTCCTTCCAAGCTCCATGAGGCTCGCTTCCACACCTTGATCACTAGTTTCTCAAGTGCTTGTTAAATGTTAGTAATAAAATCAAATAAGTAAATATTAGGGAAATATATGAATTAATATCTAAAATATAATATCTGCATTATTGTTAGTTCTATCTCAAGAATAATACTGGCAAACTCTGGTCAACTAGCACTTAAAGCTTTTTGTTTTAAAAAGCAATTATAGTACATATAGTTGATAGCACTATAGTTGAAACCTGATGTATAAATTTCAAATAGTCTTGCCACAAAAAAGACCAAATACTTGAGACAATGGATGTGTCCGTTAGCCTGGTTTAATTATTCCAGATTGTATTAATAAATCAACATTTTAGGGCCCCAGCAGGATAGCTCAGTGGTCTAAAGCGCCTGCTTAGGAAAGCTTAGGCAGCTGCAGGGACTGTGGTTTGATCCCCGGCATCAGGGGATCTGAAACAAGAAAATAAAAATAAAAAAATAAATCATTTTTTACTCTCTAAGTATATATATAATTGTAAATTGTCACTTTACAGTAACTTTTAAAAGAAAATCAATCATGTACATTACTGCTCTTCCTAAATCCTTTTTTGGAAGCGCCCATAAATAACACAGACTACTCTGACCTCAGGATGTCCCTGGTGTCCCAGGCCATACCAGGATTTACTGTTGAGAAGTCTTTAACCAGGACTTCTTCCTGCCCCCGATCTTTACTTAATTTCTCTTCTTTCTCTTCTTATTAACAGAGCAGTAAAGAAGCCCTTTCAGAAGTCAATGCCACTGGAGTGGCCATGCTTTTTTCTGCCGGGACATTTCTTTACGTCGCCACCGTCCACGTCCTCCCTGAGGTGGGCGGGATGGGGCACAGCCACAAGCCTGACAGTGCTGGAGGGAGAGGCCTTAGCCGCCTGGAGGTGGCCGCCCTGGTTCTAGGCTGCCTCATCCCGCTAATCCTGTCAGTAGGACACCAGCACTAAACGTTCATGTCCTCAGCCCCGAGAGAACAACTGGCACCTGTCAGCCGCTCCCTTCCTCCGTGTCTGCCTCGCCTCGCCATTCTCCACCTGTGTCACTAGAGTGTGGAGGGAGCTGAACGCGACCCGAGAGGGATGGACAAGTCTGTAGCGTAGGAGCGACGGCGTGCTGGGGAGCGGAGTGCTGTTTTCAAGGCCCCTTGGCAAACTGCGTTTGGATGTTTCTCTTAACCCCATTCTCAGGGAAGATGGAATTTAGTTTTAAGGAAAAGTAGGGACTTCATATAGCGGTTCTGGAAGTGAACTAAATGTCTTCTAGAGGCTGCTACTTTACCCCTTGATTTTTGACATGGTTCTCACCGTGTAAGACTGGCACTTTAGCATCAATGCCACGCTTTAATAGGAGGCGACTGCACATAACTTGCAGCTACAGCGAGGGCAGGAAGGGCTGGACACTGAAAACTAGCTAATGCTTGAGGAGCCAGGCCTTGGGGTGGGGGTGGGAGAGCTGTCCGTGCCTCCTTTGCACGTGCCTCTCAGCACCCCCTGCCAGCTGGTCCTGGACACAGCAGCGGCGGGAGGAGCTTCAGAAGAGGTGGGGCCCTTTTGGAGCATTTCTTTCCAGTTTTCGTGCAAAGTACTTGCCTCCAGCACACTCACAGAAGAACCAAGTTCTAGTAGATCTGGGCGGAGGCTTTCCTCCAAGAACAGTCTGATCCCAAAGTATCTTTGGAAATGAAGGGAGGCTAAATTTTCAGTACATTTGGGTAGGTACTGACATCTTTGTAGTCACTTTTTTTTTTTTTTTTTTTTTTTTTTTTTTTTTTTTTTTTTTTTTTTTTTTTTTTTTTTTTTTTTTTTTTTTGAGTATTTCTTTTATCAGGTCAGCAGTCCCTCTGGCTAAGCACTTGTCCTGTGGGAGCGTTACGCCTGCTCACATGAATACCTGCAGCATAAAGAAAGTAGCTGCGTCATACGGGAGAAGTGTCTGCCCAGTAGGGTGAAGACTGATTCTCGGAATCATGTCTCCTGTGTTGCTCTTCCCCAGGGTTAGCCCCGCACTTTCCCTCTGGCCCTTCCTACACTCTGCTGCTCGATGTTAGCAGCAGCGTCCACACGTGCGTGAGATGGGTGCCTGTGGGAACACCACCACCCGACTGTGATGAGGAAGACCCTGTTGTCTGTTCTTACTGCCTTCTGTGTCAAACGCAGCTTTGTCAAGGTCTCAGTATCACCTCCTCGTGTGCGAATTAATATAATCTCTGACATTCTGATAATTCAGACAGTTGAGACAGCAAAAGTATTTAACAAACTAAGGTAATTTTTCCATGTTTGCCAAAACTCATAAATACTATTTTGTCAAATAGTGTATAATACTGTATTAATTTATTTTGATTTTCTGTACCATTTCAAAGCACATATTTTACATTAAATGGGAACCAAGACTAAGTGTTTCTTCAGGGCAGTGGATTTAGTTGTTCGTTAAACATATTACATGACACATAAACCTATAGCATGCTTGTGATTTCTTTTATTCCTTGATTTGTCACTGTGTCAGCAGCTGTGGAATTAAACTTGCGTGCCCTCTGCTGGTTGCAGTGAACAAAGAAGCCTCAGTAGATGCAGTTTGTATAGTAGCCAGCAACCCCTGCGTGGAAGGATGTTAAACCTAGCGAAGGCTAACAGGCTGACAGCTGACTCGTGGGCGTTTGGATGTCCCTTTGTCCTTCAGAGTCTGGTTGCCTAGACCCCTCCATAGACTTACTTTATCAGAAGAAAGGATTTTTTGTGTCTGGTTTGGGTAGCACTAACTATGTCATGTCATCATGTGCAGTGGTCAGAAATGTGCTGTGCTTGGTCTGGGCATGGTGGTGCGCACCTGTAATCTTAGCACTTGGGGAGGCTGAGGCAGGGGGATTGGTGTGAATTCGAGACCAGCCTGGGGCACAAAAGTGAGCTTAAGGCCAGCCTGAACTGCAGAGCGAGACCCTGTTTCAAAAAGACAAAAAAAGAAACGTGTTGTGCAGGCCCAAGCCTCTCTCAGCAGTGCCTTGCCACCACACTTAGCAGTGTGGCTAGGTGTGCTCGCTTTGACAGCACATGCGCTAACAGTGTGGCTAGAATACCTTGCTGGATTGGGCCTCGAATTCTGGCAAGGATTAAACCATAATACTCCCCAATTTGCCTTCTTTTCTGGACCTCAATATTAACCAGCTCTCAGAAACCGTGGGCTTTCCCAGTCTTAAAGCTGCGGCCTCTGGAACTCCTTGTTCCTCCCCTGGTCAGCAGGCAGAAATAGCCATATGAATCTCACAGGGCTCAAAGGCATCTTCAGGCAGGGAACCATGCAGCTTGGCAGGGGCCTTGCTGAGGAAGAGCTCCCTCCGTGTGGGCGTGGTCTCAGGAGAGGCCATCTGGTGTTCACCTCAGCGCATTTTGGTTGTTTTTCTCCCATTTTGAACTGCCTCCTTAGCGGTGGCTGCCTTAGTGCTCTAACACATTTGAAAACATTTACAATATTTACATTGTCTCCATGAATGCTGGAATTTTCGGCTACCAAAGAGATGCAGCTGAGGATGAAAAACATGGTCTATCCTTCCTCACAACCAGTCAGTCTTCATTGCAGTTTGAGTCCTTGTCCTTGGTAGGGATAGACTTTCTTCAGATTCGAAGTGCTCTCCACATGCCAGATCAAATTGAAAACTACTCCTGGCCTACTCCCCCGCTGTGCAGTTCATTGCTCCTCAGTGCTCACATCAGCAGAGCAGGGATGCTCCAGGTTTCCTTCAGCTTGGCTATGCACGCCATTGGCCAGCTTGCTTGCTTTTTTATTCTTCAGAGGTTCTATACTGGAAGGTAAAGAGTTGAAAATGGTACTACCCACACTTTAACTCTTCATTTCCCAGTTCAGAATAGCCCATTCCTCCTCCTCCAGTATTTTGAATCAGTAGAGAAAAAACAACTGCTTTGTGGTGTCATTTCTTACAGAAAGGAGAAAATGTAATGGTTTTCTGTCAGCCTTCTTCTCAGTGTCACTGCCTGGTTCTGTCTTTTGCAAGGGTTAGAACTAGAAGGGCACAGCAGCATTGGAGTGTGTTAAGCCCCTGACACACATGGTAGCTAGGTACTGACACAGGAACTGTACTCCAACAGCACGCACCCCAAAGATTGTGCCTGTCTCTTGCCTGAGAATCACAACCACCTCATCCGAGACTTCTGCCGTGCGAGGCAAGAACATGCTTGTCTGAGAGAGGACCCTTCTTCGCGTCAGAAGGTTTTTGCTCAGAACAGAACTGTGCACACCACCCATAGACTACGACTGGAGAGGCTATGAAACTAAAACCAATGATGTAACTTCGCTACCTGAGCCATCTCGACTCCCTCAGGAGGCCTAAAGGAGATTTGTCCTTGTGGGAAAGGATTTGTCAACTGCGTAGGAATTCTCTAGGTAAGCTCACCCAACACAGCTGCTTAACACAGGAGACTGGCTTTGATCTCTATCAGGTGGTGTCCTCCCTTGAGCTGGGAGTCTTTGTGGGATAATAACTCTTGCAGATCTCTGATTTGGTGGCCTGAACAGTGATTTTAAATGTCCCTTCTTTTGGATCCTTTGTATACATGAAATCATTCCATAGATGGCTGCCTTATAATTTTGTCTCTTTCCATTTTAATTGTGAATGTTTAAAAACAAAAGAATTGCTGTTTTCTGATTTGTTTTATGATATTAAATTTTTATTAGTGCATACCTTACATGTGTGACTCATTATCTGTCAGCGTTATTTCTCATTGACAAGCTGAGTTGGGCCACGTTTAAAAGTCAAAAGCAGGGGTTGGGGAGATAGCTCTGTGGCACAAGTGCCTGCCTGGCAAGTGCAAGGTCATGAGTTCGAACCCCAGTCCCACAAAAAAAAAAAAAAAAAAAAAAAAGTCAAAAGCATGCTGAGAAGCTGTGAAGGATGGCGGAAAGGTGTGTACTGCATGCATGTCATTTAATTGAGGGAGGAAGAAAATTAGGGGCTGTACCAGCTGCCCCAAGAGACACAAATTCGTTTTTTTTTTTTTTTTTTTTCTGTTATAGTAGCAAGTATGATTTATGAAGGCAGCACTTTGTCTTCAAAAAGGAGAAACAGGTAGCAGATGGCAGTCACCATGGTTTCATAGACACACCGAGCAACTGACCTTGGGAACAAAAATTAAAATAGAAATGCAACTTGTGAAACTGATCATTGTTTTCTCCCTCTATGGATTTTATTGTTGTATGTTTTTTGTTTTTTAAAAACAGTCTCACTAGGGGGCCGGGGAGATAGTTCCATGGCACAAGTGCCTGCCTGGCAAGTGCAAGGTCATGAGTTTGAACCCCGATCCCACAAAAAAAAATAAATAAAATAAAAAAACAGTCTCACTGTCTAGCGCAGGCTGGCCCTGTACTCACAGCAATCCTCCTTCTTCAGCCTCCCAAGTGCTAGCATTAAAGGCATGTACCACCACATGCAGCTGTGTGTCTTATTTTTAATTTAAGTACAAATATATGCTCTGTATGGCATTATATCATTGAAATGTACTATTTGTTGTCTGTTGGGCACACATGTTCTCAGCTACTCCAGAGGCTGAGGAAGGAGGATTGCAAGTTGGAAGCCAAGCTGAGCAACTTAGTAAAACCTTTATTTCAAAAAAGTTTACTTTTTTTTTTTTTTTTTTTCAGTACCAGGGATTGAACTCAGGACGCTGTGCTTGCCAGGCAAGCACTTATTCTACTGAGCTATCTCCCTAGCTCCTAAGAAATGACTTTTTTTTAAGAAATGACTTTTAATCCCATTAATAAAAGACAATAACTGATAACATCTGGCATAATTTCTTCTAATATTTTTCTAGGCTTAAAATTGTGATGAAATAATCTTTTGCATATTTGCATGTGTCTACAGAAGTAGCAGAAGAGAATGAAAAGGATGGAGTGTAGAGTGCATGCTTGCCTAGCATGTGCAAGCCTGTGCAATTCCCATAAAAAAGGAAAAAATTGCGTTTAAAAAATGTGTTAATAAATTAGTTACGCTGGTGTTCCTAAGCATTACATATGCTAGAATAATTGTGCCTCCAGCATTCTGTGTTTCTAACACCTCATGAAGAGCTGCTTCAAGAACACATTTATTACCCCTGCTATCCTCCAGGAGTCTCAAGGCACAGTGCCGCCTCCCTCCTCTGCCTTGAGCAAGGAACCACGAAATTCTAAGCAGCAGCATTATGCTGCTAGACTGAACTGCATAGCAAGACCCTGTCTCAAAAGGAAAAACAGATGAGTGAGGCTATAGGAAAAAATCCCATCAGAAGCAATTTCTCAGATAAGTAGAGATACGGTGACTATAAAAGGCATGGTTAGTTACTCTAGAGCAGATACAGATTTAAAAAAAAAAAAAAAAAAAACAACCTTAGGAAATGAGAACCATGAATATCCACCACAGGAAAAAGAATGGAATCCATGAGACAGATTCAAACATTCAGAAGATTAAAAATTCCGTTGAAAGTATATGTAGCAGAATGAGCTAATATGAGAGTAGAAATATCAGATACAGAAGACAGGATTGTGATTAGTGATCATAAAAATAAAATTCTCAAAAATAGCACTGCTTGGGTCAGATGTTTGGCTTAGTGGACAAGTGCCTGCCTGGCAAGCACGAGGTCATGAGGTTAGGTCCTGGTTTAAAAAAAAAAAAAAAAAAAAAAAAAACACGAGAAATCAATCTGGCAAGTGCTAGATGATGGGAAGAACATGGACTGATCAATGTCAATAAGACAGCAACAGATAGTACAAACAAAAAACCTGTTCCCAGGTAATGGCAGAAAACTTGCCACGCAGGGAAAGCAAATTTGACATATAGTTAAGTAAGGCATACAGAACTCCAACTAGTCATGATTTAATAGTCCAGGTTCCAGAACAATATAAGAACAGAATATTAAAAGCTTCTAGAGAAAAGAAACATCACCTATAAAAGAAGAAAGCACATCAGAATGACAGTAGACTTCTCAATACAAACCTTCAAATCAAGTAGAGCTTGAAGTACTTCAAGTCCTGTAAGAAAATAACATCCAATCCTGATTGACATTTTGCAAAACTCATATGAAAATAAGATACTTCCATGATGACACTTGAAGAAATCCATGATTACTGAATTAGCATTCCAAAATGCTCCGATAGGGGCTGGGGAGATAGCTCAGGGGGACAAGTCCCTCCCTGCCTGTCAAGTGCAAAGTCCTGAGTTTGATCCCCGGTTCCGGAAAAAAAAAAAAAAAAAAAAAGGTTCTGAAGGACATATGAGGACAACTCCATGAACACTAACAGAATGAATCCACCAGGCAAGATGAGCAATTAAATGGGGGAAGAAAGCCAACAACAGGAGGATAAAATGATAAGCCAATACATATCCACTGTTACGGCTTATATGTAGGTATTCCCCCAAAGCCTCATGTAATCATAGGTGGGGATTTTCAAAGGTAGCTGGGTCTAGAGTGTGTGACACTGGCATTGGTCTGTAGTGCAGTGTTTGGCTCTGTGGTACTAGGATTAAGGATGTGAGTGCTACCTTCCTGAAATAGCCTAGATAAGATATGAGGGGGAAATGCTGTTACAGTCCCTCCCTTGTTACTTTTGCTACTTGGTGGGTGTTATGAACTGTACTTTATGATGCTCTTCTGCTAAGTCACCCTACCTGTGCCATCCAATTATGAACTGAAAGCTTGACAAACTGAACTAAATAAATAAACCTTTCCTCCCTTGCCCTGAGGATTTTAGGTATTTTGTCTCACCAGTGAGAAAAGTAACTTAAGACAACATCAGTGAAAGTCTCAGTTCAACAATGAATTGGGGCCATCAGGATAGCTCAACAGACTAAATGCCTGATTAGGCAAGTGCAGGGACCAGGGTTTGATCCCTGGCACCAAATACTGTGCTGGCCCCACCCTTGGGCATACTGCACTGTCAACAGAGTCTGGGTGAGGTGGCACATGCCTGTAATCCCAGTGCTGGAGAGGCTGAAAACAGGAAGATCACTACGAGTCTAAGCTGCATAGTGAGAGTCTATACCAAATACATAAAATGAAAAGAACAAACTCAATGAATTCAGACACACTGACAGAATAGTCAAGAAGCAATACTGAAGAATATACTGCATATAAGAAACACATTTAGCCAGGCATGGTGGTGCACACCTGTAATCTCAGCACTTACGAGGCTGAGGCAGGAGGATCAGTAGAAGTTTGAGTCCACCCTGGGCTACATATTGAACTCAAGGCCAGCCTGAGCGAAACAGCAAGACCTTGCCACAAAAACAAAACAATTCAAAAAGAACTTAATAGACTGAAAGTCAAAGGATGAAAAATAATACTCCATATAACAGGAAACCCCCCAAAAAAACAAAAAACAGGAGTAGTTATTCTGTTTGTTATGGTTTATGTCTAGTTGTCCTCCCAAAAGCCTCATACAATCATGGGGCATGGCTTCTCTGAGACTTGATTCATGATCCCTGGGATTGTGTTTTAGTACTGATGGGATTATCGGTCTGAGTAAGGCTGAGACTATGGGTGTGGTCTAGGGTGGGTATCCTAAGGCGGAGAGCCTGAGCGTGATATGAAGAGCGACAGAGAGACACACTAAAGCGGTAGCTGTTGCTGTCTGCTGCCCTGTTTGGTTGGCTACCTCTGCCACCATTTTGTTGCAGTTCCACCACCATGAACTGGATGCTCTCTGCCCTGTTCCACTCAGCCTTGGGACAACTGAATATGGACTGAAACCTCCACGAACTGTGAGCTAAATCTTTCCTTCATTGTGAGTGTCAGGTATTTGTCCCAGCACTGAGTAAAAAGTAACTAAGACATTATTGCAGACAAAATGGCTTTCAAGCCAAGATTGATGAAGAGAAATAAAAAAGTTCACTACATCCTTGGAAGGGAATCATCCAAAAGGATAACAGTCATAAAATATATCCACCAAATGCACCTACCTATATATGAAATATATTAAGATGAAAAAACAGATAAACACTAATGCAATTTTTTTTTTTTTTTTTTTTGAGGGACCAGGGTTCAAACTCACGACCTTGCACTTGCCAGACAGGCACTTGTGCCACAGAGCTATCTCCCCAGCCAAGCACTAACAATCATAATGAGAGCTTCAGTACCTCACTGTCATAGACAGATCAAATAGCCAAATATATATATTTCAGAACTGAATGAAGCTTGAACAAATGGACTTAGCAGATATCTACAAAATATACTAGCTTTAAAAAAATATGCTAGCTTACAGCATCAAAATATATGTTCTCAGTGGCACATGGATTGTGCTTGAAAAATAGACCACATACGAGCTTAATGAACATGCATAAGCAAATGCAAAGGAACTAAAATTATTCCATGCATATCATCAGATCATATAGTAATGAAATTGAAAATCACTGGCAAAAAAAAACCACAAAAACTTCATAAATGTGGAAATTAAACAACATCTTGAAAAATGAGTCACAGATGAAATTAAAGAAGAAATTAGTGCCTACAATTGTAGTTCCTACAATTAAACACTAATGCCAATGCAGGGACCAGAGAGATGGCTCAGTGGTCTAAAGCGCCTGCTAAGGCAAGCTTAGGCAACCACAGGGACCATGGCTCAATCCGAGGCACCACCTGCTGCACCAGCCCCACCACCAGGGCAGGCTGAGCCAGCCATCATAAAGAAAAGAAAAAATGCTAATGTCAGTGCAATATACAAGAACTTATGTGGCACAATGAAAGCAGTCCTATGAAAGAAATTTAAGGGGCCCGGCAGGATGGCTCAGTGGTCGAAAGCGCCTGCTGAGGAAAGCTTAGGCAGCTGCAGGGACCGCAGTTCAATCCCCGGCACCACATGCTGCGCCAGCCCTGCCCTCGGGGCAGGCTGAGCCGGCCATAAAAAATAAATAAATAAACAAACAAAAAGTTCTGAAACAAGAAAAAAAATAAATAAATAAATAAAAATAAAGAAAAAAAAAAAGAAATTTAAGGCAGTAAATTATCAACAAAACAGCAAGCTCAAAAATACCTAATGCTGAGGCCGGTGAGATAGCTCAGTCTAGAGCGCCTGCTTAGGCAGCCTTAGGCAACCACAGGGACCTCAGTTCAATCCCTGGCACCACATGCTGTGCCAGCCCCAGGGCAGGCTGAGCAGGCCATAACATAAATACATAAAGTTTAAAAAAAAACCTAGGACCTGGCAGGATGGTTCAGTGGTCTAAAGCACCTGCTTAGGAAAGCTTAGGTGGCTGCAGGGACTGCAGTTTGATCCCCGGCACCACATGCTGTGCCAGCCCCGCCCTCAGGGCAGCTGAGCCAGCCATAAAAATAAACAAAAGTTCTGAAACAAGGGGCCTGGCAGGATGGCTCAGTGGTCTAAAGCGCCTGCTTAGGAAAGCTTGGGCGGCTGCAGGGACCACGGTTCGATCCCCGGCACCACATGCTGCGCCAGCCCTGCCCTCACACCAGGCTGAGCCGGCCATAAAAATAAAAAAACAAAAGTTTTGGAACAAGAAAAAAAAAAACAAAAAATTATTTTAAAAAAAAGTTCTGAAAGGAGAAAAAAATACATAAAAATAAGAAAACCTAGTGCTCAACCTCAACCTTCTAGAAAAAGAGCAAATCACACCCAAAGCTTATATGATCGAAATTATAAAGATCATAGTAGAAATTAATGCAGTGAAGACTAGGAAAACAATATGAAGAATCAATGAATCGAAGAATGGGTTTTTTGAAAGATTCAGTAAAATTAACAGACCCTTAGCCAGCCTGATCAAAGCAAGTAAAGACTCAAACCCATGCAATTAGGATGAAAACGATGAAATCACAACAGGTCATGCAGAATCACCAATATCTACTTTGAGAACCTGTATCTTTTTTTAAAAAATTTTATTTATTTATTTATTTTCTTGTTTCAGAACTTTTGTTTGTTTGTTTATTTTTATGGCCGGCTCAGTCTGCCCTGAGGGGAGGGCTGGCCCAGCATGTGGTGCCAGGGAATCGAACCTCGGTCCCTGCAGCTGCCTAAGCTTTCCTAAGCAGGCTCTTTAGACCACTGAGCCATCCTGCCGGGCCCCATGATGTACTTTAAAGCCATATTCTTTTTTTTTTTTTTCCTTTTGTCTTTTTGAGACAGGGTCTCACTGTGCAGTTCAGGTTGGCCTTGAGCTCACTTTTGTAGCTCAGGCTGGTCTCGAACTCGCACCAATCCTCCTGCCTCATCCTCCCGAGTGCTGGGATTACAGGCATGCACCACCATGCCCGGCTTAAAGCCATATTCTTAAGTGCAATAAGTCAGAGAAAGCCCAGGGTGGGAGAAAACAGTCGCTATTAGGACAATGAATTAAAACAGGAAACAACAGTTTCCAGGGGCCAATGTAACTAACTCCGTGTAAAGACTGCATTGTTTCTCTGGTGTGAGAAAGGAGAAGTGTGAAGGACCAGTACATAACAGATGCTGGGCGGTGGGAAGAACACGAGAAGGGGAATGAGGGAGGGAACTGGGGGCAGGCAAGAAGGAATAAGAAAAAAGAGGAGGGAACGATGAAAACAAAGCTTTTTAAAAAGAAATAAGGAGGGAAGGAGAGTTGAAGGGAGTAGAGGGGAATGGGGAAAAAAGAAGAAAAAAGACACATCCTGTGCAGGTGCAAACTGCCTGTAAGGACTGTTAGCAGTATGTTTATCTAAAAATTCCAATTAAAAATACTACAAATTAAAAGAAAAAGATTGGCTTCCCACTCATTCTCTAACCACAAATTACTTTATAACAGCGGAGGCTAAGGGAGGGAGAAGTTAGTCTCCATTAGATGGGTGAATTAAAACAGGAAATAGCGATTTCCAGGGGCCAAGTGTGCAGGAATCAGTTCAGGAAGCGTTTCTGAGTGCCTACTACATCCCCTGGCTTCCGGTCCTCAAGAAGCTCACAGTCTAGGAGAGAAAAACATACAAAGAAGAAAAGCCCAACAGGGCAGGCAGACAGGTGCTAGAATGGAAGATGGGTGCAGGTCCACAGGGGAATGGGGCGGGGCGGGCTGGCTGTGTCAGCGGACAGCGGGCCACACCTTTGTGGAGTCAGGGTCGGAGGAGGCAGAGAGGTTCCAGGGAAGACGTCCAACCTAGATCTCCCTCTGCCTCCGCGTGCTGGTGCTGCCTCGACGCTTTGGCCGAGACCCGCCAGTACAGGGACTAGAGCCGGGAAGCTGGCGCAGCAGCCCTTCGAGGTCTGTCACTGGACATCACCCTGGAAACAAGCCGCGGGGATGGGGGATCCAGGACAGAGGGGGCACAGAGAGCACAAAGTGGCACGGTGAGGACAGATTCTGTGGTGCAGGTCACACACGGAGAGCTTTTGTCGCCCAGGCAGGGTGTGAGCCCAGAGAAGTCCTGTCACCATTTCCTGAATATTTTGCTGTCCATCCCTGGCTCGAGGGATTTGAAGGAGTCTCGCATCTGACTCACTGCTAAAGTACAAGAGCAGAAGCCAGGTGAGGTGGTGCAAGTGTAGTCCCCAAATTCTGGGAGACTGGAGACCAAGCCAAGAAGATGTCCAGTTGTAGCCCAGCTTGAGCAACTTAGCAATTAATGAGAGCTTGTCTGAAAAAAATGAAAAAGGACTGGGGATGGAGCCCTGCGCAAAGACCCTGGAGTCGGCTCCGGCGCAGAGCTGGCGAAAGGCAGTAGTCACACCTGTGCTTCCCATGAGCCACTCGTGTGAAATGGCTGTGCTCCTAGCTGTCACATGAGCCCTCGGGCTGTGGGTAGCAGCCACACTGTGAAAGCCTGTACTCTCCGAGGAGTCATCCCCGAGCCCTGCGGGAAGGTGGGAGTTTGATGCCACTGGTGAAACTGTCTCCGAAGACCTCCAGGCTCGCTGAAGTGTAGGTGAGCAGGCAACTGAAAAATCACTGGAAAAGGAGAAAGCCTGCATGGGGCTGGACACAGCCACGCCCTGTTTCTGGAAGGGCCACATCGAGATCTTCGGTTCTGTCACTTCCCTTCACCCCATGCACACCTGAGGGCCTGTTGTGTTCCAGGAAACAACTGTGTGATTTTAGTTAAACAACTTTTTTTTTTTTTTCCGGTCTTTTTGAGACAGGGTCTCACTTTGCAGCTCAGGCTGGCCTTGAGCTCACTTTAGTAGCCCAGGCTGGTCTCGAACTTGCACTGATCCTCCTGCCTCAGCCTCCCGAGGGCTGGGATTATAGGTGTGTGCCACCATGCCCAGCTAAATAATTTTTTAAATCTTGCTTTTTCTCATCTGGGAAATTAAAAAAAAGCAATGTATTCCCTGGCCCACTTTTAAAATTAGCTCAAAAATAGGTAAGTTGCAAAGGACACACCGAGAACGTCAGCTCCAAAACTAAACAGTGGGAGGCAGATTAGGGTTCCTGAGTTAGCTGGTCTTGCTTGGCTCCTGACAAGATTGGGCAGCCCTGACCTTTGGTCAGGGTCTCTAGGTTGGCTTACAGCTTGTTTTGTCTTCCTGAGGACTCCAGGCATTCACACTCCCACCAGCAGCACAGAGAACACAGAGAAAGAGGAGCAGGCATGACCTGGGCTGTTAGTTGAGGAGAGAAGCCCCTCTGGCACCCTGTGGGTGCTCAAACTGTGGCTGTTCCCCCTAGTGGTCTCTCGTTTGTTAAGGCCAGTCCTGATGCCCTTGCGTACAAAGCAGTGGGCCAAGACTGGTCTGTCTCTGTCATTGAAGAAACCCAGGCTCCGTCCCTTCCGTTGGAGACACCAAACCTTCCCTAGGGAAGGACCCTAGCTCCTACTCCAGGATGCTGCCCCTCCCCCACTGTGGCTCACAAGGCTGTCACTGGTCTTCAGCACAGGCAGTCAAAGCTGCTATTGACCTGATTCCACAGAAAAGGGATGGATTCACTAACAGCATATTGGGAGGGCCAAAGCTTCTAGAACGATACCCAAAACCCTGCAGTGAGGAAGCCACTGCTATTGTGAGCTGCCAGAGCCACCTTCTTGACTGTCACTGCAGCAGACAGGCTGGCACCCACAGCAGCCACCCTAGCAGCCAGGTGCCTGAGCTGCCATCTTTTTGGGGAAAGCACGTGCCTGTGCAGTGTCTTCCTCATAGGTATGAACTGCAGCTCAAGGTGCACTCCTGTGCCTCCGATCAGTGAGCGCCACACTGCAGGCTTTTAATGCAAGGAGTTTCGTTTTGTTGAGTGCTGGGGACTGAACCCAGCACTCTGGCCCTCTGCACTGAGCTACCTCCCCTACATTCTTTACTCTTTATTCTGAGACAAGTCACTAAGTTGCTCAGGCTGGGCTTGAGCTTGTGATCCTCCTTGTTCAAGTTCCCAAAGTCACGCAAAAGCCTTCTAGCCACTAGAGGATTGCAAACTCTAAGTGCCAACCCGAGTGAGCTTGGCGGGTAAGACGAGAGTGGTGGAGGTCTGCAGGGAACGAATGTCCCTTTAGCCATTCAAGTCAAACCTTTCAAGATACTGCAAAAATGATGACTAGACCGGCAATGTTTGTGGTGGGGGAAACAGACTAGAAAGGATGAGGGAACTTTCTGGGGTAGTGGAAATGCTCTGTAACTTGCTTTGAAAATAATTATGGCACATATATTCATCTGATAAATGCTTAAGGTCCATGCCTTTTTACTGCATGTTAAGTATAGTGCAGTTGAACACACACACACACACACACATTAAAGCCTGCTTTTGATCTCAGCACTCTAGTCTGAGGCAAGATGACCACAGGGATTTCCAGGCCCAGGGTTATATAGGGAGCCCTTGTCTCCAATAAATACATACATAAAAATAAATAAAATTGGAGCTCGTTAATGTCTAGCTGCAAAGTGATTTGATTCTTAGGGACCCCTTCACAAGCTTCTAATCCACAGAGGACTTTGCTCTCTCACACAGGTGGAATCAGAGGCACTGAGTGGTGAAAGGGGTCTCTCCAAAGGCACAGCTGAATCGTGACCATTCAGTGATGTCCCCTACCTCCTCGGCCAGAAAAAGGGAGACTGAGGCATGGCCAGGTGGGTCACCTTCGAGCGCACAAATTTATTCTTCAGAATGCTGCAGTCCCTGGCCTCACCCAGCGTTCTTGCATCCACTAAGGGGAAGGCAGGCCTCAGGGGCTGGGCAGATACCTGTCCTGCACAGGCTGGAAAGTGAGGTTGTCACCAAATACTACCCCGAGGGCGACAGAGGCGTAGGCGCAGGCAGCTCCGGAGCGCAGACAGCCCTGGAGCGCACAGTCCAACTACTGACAGCTCAGATTGGTCCCGAGTGCCAAACGTCGACACAGACTGCTAAGTTCTCGGAAAGAAATCCGATCTCCGAGGCGGCGGCGGTGCAGAGTGAAGCTCATCCTTAGGGGTAGGAAGGATGCCAGCCGCAGTCAGGGCCTCTGTCACAGCGGGCACCCGGACGCCGAGCGAGTCTCACCTGCCACCAGCCGGCCCGGAGGTGCAGGTGACAAATGCGAGGCCGCAGAGGGCCGGAAAGCCGGAGCCGTGCCCCTTTCTACCTAGTTCTCTCGCACCACTCCCCTGCGCCTTTTCTTCCCACCCCAGAGGCTGGCAGGTGTCGTGGGAACAGCGGCCGCTCGGACCTCGCGGGTCCCTGGTTTCCACCTAGGGGCCCGGGGAAGCCGCGGATGCCTTGGTGGGGGCGGGGAGGCGCCGCGGACAAATCCGGACCCGCGACCTGCGGGGCCCTTCCCGCCGCAGCCCGGCCCGCAGCCGGCGCCTGTCCTGATTGGCGCTCGCCGCCCGCCTCCCACCAATCCGGGCCAATTCGGGCCGCGAGAACTGGGGCAGCCTTGGGGGTGGGCGTGGTCTCGGCGAAGTCGCGCTCCCTCCGGGTTCCGCCGGCCCCCGCCGCCCCAGCCCAGCCCGCGCCCCCGGTGTTGCCTCGGGGCCGTGTTCATGCGGCCGCTCCGGGCCGGGCCGCCCAGGCACCACGCGCCTCGCCGCCTCTCGACGTCCGCCCGGTCCCCACGCGCTCCGCGGAGGCAGGATGTTCTCGTCCAAGTCCAACTCCGTGTCGCCGTCGCCGTCCCTGGAGCAGGCCGACTCGGACGCGCTGGACATCAGCACCAAAGTGCAGCTCTACGGGGTGCTGTGGAAGCGGCCCTTCGGGAGGCCGTCGGCCAAGTGGTCCCGGCGGTGAGTGCCCCGCGTCCCCCGAACACAGCCGGGACACCCTGGACCTGGTCCTGCCTCCGTTTTTCTCCGTGACCTTGGCCTCGCCCTTTTCACACTGTGATGACCTTGTAAAATGCGGCTCATCCTGGGCTGGGTGGGACTGTGGGTGCGAGCGAGAGGCGATGAGGGGCAGGAACCTTGTGGCAGGAACTGAGTCCGGGTGTGGGCTAAGGAGGTCGTCGCTGCAGGGGACCAAAACGGGTCCCAGCCTGCCCATCTCCAGCCAAAATACGCTCTTGGGACCCACCGTTAATTCCGTCCTGTTCGCACGCTCCCTCTCCAGGAGCAGGCTTAAAGGTGGACACCTCCCTCTTCCAGGGCACTAGGCTGACTTTCTAGGTTTCTATAGCCTCTTTCCACTTCCCAGGGGCCTGGTAGGTTGGGAGAAAGGGAACACTCAGGCTTCAGGTGCCATGGGCCTCTTCTGCATGATGGCTTTTGCCCCCAGAACTATTTCATTTCTGAGACTGTATTTGTGTGGCCTAGAAAATGCAGACCCTGTCCCATCCCCTCCCCGGAAGAGGGACCTTTCCAGGACGCTACACGTACATTCAGAGGCCCCTTCCTCATGCCTGAGCAGAGGGACCTCAGAGGTCGGGACCACAAATCGCCTGCACAGAGTAGTGGTTAATGCTGATGTTTGCTTCTGATGAATAATTTACCATTTCTGTAAAACCACAGAACAAATGGAGCGCTGGTCGGCACTTCACATTTTATGCAGCTGGTTCCGTGGGTTTTTACTGCAGTCTGACAGATTTCTCTCTGGTGTTTAATGGGATACAGACTATCCTTCCTCCAAAGTTAAGTTGATGCCTGAGGCTTTAAATGGAGGCTTTTAAATGGGGGCATGGAATTCTGTGAGGGCCTTCCAGGGCTGTGCTGTCTGAGCTGCAGCCCCTGAAGGCCAAGAGCAGTCTGCCAGGCACCTGAGTGGGGCTCAGAAAGGAGCTTGTGGCTTTGGGCACCATTAGCAGAATCAGTATCCCTGCCCTGCTCTGCCTCGGCTGCCAGCAGCCGTCTCCTCTCAGTGCAGTCTGGCCATGGTCCCAGGCACTGCCTCTTCATCCTGCCCTCTGAGACTTTGCTTGCCAGGGGTTTTCACCTAATTGCACCCCAAGGTGTGTCCTGTGGTTGGCAGGTGCAGTGGGGACCTGGCTACTTCACCCACAGTTGCTTTAGGGGCCGAGGCCCATCCAGGGTAACACCTCCCAGCTCAATCATGGTTGTGGGGCCAAGGAAGGGTTGGAGGGCCTGGGGAATCATAACTGGTCGTCCCTCCCCCAGCTGCCCCCCCAACCCTGGCTACATTGAAACAGTGTGTGTGTGTGCACGCGCGCGCGCGTGCAAATACAGCTCTAAGTCAAGCCCTTCAGCCCCCTGTGAAGGAGACTGTCAGCTTAGATCCCTTCCTTAGGAAGACACTCAGAGGGTAGAGGGTGGGGACTCAGGAAGAACTAACTTCTCATGTGCCCACTCTGGCTTCTTTTTGTTTTCTGAGGACACACCACCACACAGACACACACACACACACACACACACACACACACACACACCCCAGCAAGAGAAGAGGTCTTGCTTCCCAGCAGGGCCCCTAGGCCCAGTTTCCCGTTCGTGAAGTGGATTCTCTGGTGCTCAGCTAATTAGTGGCCGGGGACATTGTGGTGCAGGCCCACCGCTGCAGAGTCTTGCCATTAGGGCGGTCGATGCCTTGGTGGAGGCCACTGAGGAGGGGAGGGCCTAAAAAAGCTCAGTGCTGCATAAATAATAAGTGGGCAGGATGAAACCAGCTGCAGCTGGCTGGGTTCTATAAAACTGCTTCCTGTCAGGGTCTGTCTTAGGGTGTGGGCCTCCCACCCCCGCGGCCAAAGCAGCCCAGAGCTAAATCCTGGGCTTATTTTCCCACGGGCAACAGAAAGGGAAGGGGATCAGAAGCGATAATTTGCCAAAGAAGAGAATCTGGGGGGCGTCTAGAGGATGAGATGGGTATCTGTCTTCCCCTCTGTCCCAGAGCAGTGGGGACACAGGGGTCAAGACCTCGGCACTGAGACAGAAGGGAGAGTCTCCACCTGGTCCAGGATCTGCACCAGGCCTCGCTGGTCGTGTATCTCGGCTGTGTCCCAGGCTTGAGACTTTGTCCCACTCTTGCCATGCCCCTCCCCCATATCTTCTAAGGACAGAGGTCCTGGCAAGGGGGCCCAGCCAGCTCTTTCCTGTGACTAAAAACAGCCTTGTCCCTACTTTGCTGCTGGGGCCCGGGGCAAAGCTGTCCCTTTGCTGGCCCCTGGCTCCTGATGTCCACTTGGTTCCATGGACACTCCATGGAACCAGTGCCCACAGGTTGCAGGTCTCAGCTGCGACTACACAGGTCGGGCAGGTTTTCTGTACAGATGGTGGTCACCATACCGAAAAGATTGAGGGATGATTTTTTTCCATGTAGATTTGGGGCTCAGGATTTTATATTTGTCTTTGCCTTGGAGCCCTGCTTCCCAGAGGTGACGTTGTACCACCAGGCTTGACAGAGGGCTGAGGAGAAGAGCCTAGCAGGCCAGCTGAGGCTGAGCGCCACCCTTGTGGCACTGCTTCGACCCTACTACACTCCAGCATTCCTCCCAGCTGGCTGTGTAAGCTGTCCCAAGAGCACAGCTGTAGCACCTGTGCTGTGACCGGTGACTGCACTACTCTCCCCCTTTAATAACCAACCTGTGTTCTACAAATTTCTATCAGCAGCGTAGCATAGACAGGGACAGCATAGACAGGGACATGGCCAGGGTCGGCAGAGGATCCTGCGATTGGGTGTTACGGCGCAAGGAAGGTGGAGGGGCTTGGGGGATACTATCTCTGGACCTAGAAAACAAGGAGTGACCGATTTTACTCGGTGCTGAAGGTTTCATAATGTTTTTCTCTCTTGTTTTTGTTTTACTGTCTTCTTGTCCCAGAGCCATTGCCCCTCCCCCAGACCCATGGACAGGACGAGGGGGGAGGGGTGCAGGCGAAGGACGCTGTCTCGCTGTCTCCCCATCAGCCCCTACTTTCCTGAGCTGATGACACTAAAGTTAAATGCATCCTTGGTGAGGGGGGCTGGGTCACAAGCCGTAAGATGAAGTAACACTCGTCCATTCAGGCTTCGCTAGGCTCCTAGGATGGTTTGCCCGGATCAGGTCTGCCGAAGTAAGAGTTGCTGGTGCAAGCAGGGCTGTCTCCACGCGTGCTGGCCTGTTTGACAAGGAGTCTCACTATGAGGGAGCCAGACCTCAAGCTGGCGGTAGATTAAGCCCCCTTCTGTCCGGGATAGGAAGGGAAGAAGTTTCTTCTGAGAGCAACTGTGAGTGTGCTGGCGAGAACCTAGACTTCCAGGCCAGGAACTCAGGCCAGGCTGGGGCAGGCTCCTCGTCCCTTTGCTGGCAGGGGGCATCTTGTCTGCAAGATGGGGGGGGGCAAATTGGGGTCTGGCTGTTTGTTTTGTCTTTTTGAGACAGGGTTTCACTACGTAGTTCAGGCTAGCCTTGAACTTGCAGTGAGCCTCCTGCTTCAGCCTCCTGAGTGCTGGGATTATAGATGCCTATGTCACCATGCCTGGCCTCAAGTTATGGTTTTTATTAATTAATTATTTGTCTTTTTGAGACAGGGTCTCACTGTGCAGCTCAAGCTGGCCTTGAGCTCGCTTCATAGCCCAGGCTGGTCTCTAAGTCTCACCGATCCTCCTGCCTCAGCCTCCTGAGTGCTGGGATTACTCTCGGTCTGCACTCTTGCTGCACTTATGGTATGTTCTGATGTGGCCATGTGCAGCAGAGCCTGTAGTCTCCTGGGCTGCCCTCCACAGGGTCCTCTACGCAGAGCCCTGCACCCAGTACTGTGTGGTCTGGAGCTTGGGACCTAACTTCTCTGTGCTCTGGTTTCCCTGCCTGCCTCCTATAAGCGGTGAATGAATTAGCACCCACAGTGCCGGTTCTACAAGAGTGCCTGGTCCAAAGACGGACGTGGTAAACATCAGCTTTTTTTTTTTTTTTTTTTTTTTTTTTTTTTTTTTTTTTGTCGTTTTGAGACAGGGTCTCACTTTGCAGTTCAGGCTGGCCTTGAGCTCACTTGTGTAGCCCAGGCTGGTCCGGAGCTCACACTGATCCTCCTGCCTCAGCCTCCCAAGTGCTGGGATTACAGGCGAGTGCCACCACTCCCAGCTAACATCAACTCTTTTTACAAGTATTGATTTCTACATTCTCTTTCCTACATTCAACTCTGAGCTCCAGGAAGGCCGTGAATTGTCCAGCCCCTGGACGCAGCATGGTACCTGCCTATACCAGGCAGCTCCTTAATGCACTCTGACCTGTACTGACCAGGGGTTTGGGGTCCCCTTGTGGAGATCGATGCAAGAGAGACCAACAGCGGCCACTTGTGAGTGATGACGAGGCCCGAGCCCTACAAAAGTGAGCTCAAGACCAGACTGAGCTACATAATGAGACCCTGTCTCAAAAAGACAAAAAAAAAAAAAAAAAAAGAAAGAAAGAAAAAGAAAAGAAAACTGAGCGTCTTGCCACCTTTCTAAATACTCTTTTAAAGGTGAAAATACTGTTCTATAATACTAGACAGGAGGCCTCCAGGACTGGCACAGACCCTATGCGGTGGCACACACCCTGGGCTTCCCCGTGGGCGCAGGCAGAGAGGGAAGGCATAGAAGGCTAGGGCTCCATGCAGGGCTTCCTCCCAGATTGGAGTTGGCCTGGGGAGCAGGGGCTTCAGGCTGGCGCGGGGGGGTGGGGGGGCTTGGACTGCAGCGGCCAAGCACTCCCATGGGGGGCTGGGGGGCTCCATGCCCTCAGGTAGGAAGGAGGCCAGGGGAGGCTGCAGTGGATTCTGAATCTGAGTCCCGAGTGCTAGCTGCCTAATAAAGGAAACGTGGCCTCTACCAGGCCGTTCTAAGTCTGTGCTCACTCAGGACCCCAACATGAGGAATGGAAAGGTTCCACCTTCAGCATCAACCATGGGTTAAATACCAAAGTGCTCTCAGCACAGAGCCACTGCCTAAGGGGCTACTGGATCAGGGGTGACTGTCCCTAGGCCTTGCACAGCCAGCCTAACCCTGGGGGGTCCACAGGAGATTGCTCCAGGGTGTCTGAGAGATCAGATCTGGGCCCCACCTGCTAAGAAGAAGCCCAGGCTCCGAGAGGCACATTGGGAGGATAATCAGTGCCCCCCACCTTCAAAGTACAGTTGCGGAAGACCCCTGAAGTCTCTGCCTGCTCCACTCCCTTTGTCCTCACCTCCACCGAGCCGACCACAGCTACAGCCTGGCTACAGTGTGGCACGGGTGACATGTGCACCCTTCACCATCCCTGCAGCCGTGGTGGCCCCGGGCCTGTGGCAGTTTGGCTGGCAGGGAACACAGGCCTCCCTGGACGTCCGCCTCTGCCTCAGCATTCAGGACTGCACTTCAGGAGGAGGAGTGGGTGGGTGTGGTGGTGCATAGCTGTGATCTCAGCGCCTGGGGGTGCTGAGACTGGAGGATCTCCATGAGTTCAAGGCCAGCCTGGGCTACATGGAGAGACCCTGACTCAAAAAAAATAGCGGGCTGGTGTTTGGGACCACATTCGGGGGACTCAGCACACCTCCACCCACCATGTGTGGCAATGGCTCTGTCTGACAATTGGTTCTAAACTTGGTGGCCTTGCTCGCTGTAAGCCTGGCCTGGTTCCTTCAGTTCCTCTTAAAGCCCTCCCATGGCCATTTCCCTACCCAGAGAAAGAGCCAGCCTCTACCAGGCGGCCAGGTGGCTCTCGGCAGGTTGTGTCACCTTCTGCCTCTGTTCTGGCTGCGTGAATGCCGGACGCACCCATCTCAGGAGCGTGAGTTGAGAGCATTAACACAGGTAACTGCTTGGAGTAAGTGGTGTTTTTGTGGCAAGGACCACGTAAGCATAAGCCTCATCGTTACTGTTGGGGCAGCAGCTACTAGGCCACTCACCATCTGGCCCAGCTGCCCCTGACCTTCACTTTTTCCAGAGCCAGGCACATGCCCAGCTCAGGACCACTGCTCCTGTGGGCTGCCTGGCTACCCGCTTCTCTGCAAGCTCAGTTTCCTTATTAGTCTCCCTCTGCCACAGTCCAGTATTTCAAAAACCACTGAAGGGGACAGGGGCAGCTGTGCTTCCGGTTTCTCAACCCCAGACCCGACCCATCCCCCGGCACAGTCCGGCTCTGGTGAGCGGCTTCTTCCTGATTCACAGGTAGCTGAGTTCTCAGCTCGTCTTCATGTGACAATAAGGAGAAGAGAGTCAGGGCTGGAGGGTGAGGGAAGGAAAGCGGGGGAGGAAGATCTTGTCATAAGGCCATGGCCCTATGGGATTAGGGCCTTGCATTTATTAGTCTGGAGAGCCCTAGTTAGCTCCATGTTTGTAGTCAGGGCTTCAGCATATGTATATTTCACAGGTGGCAGAAGGGCAGAGACAGCTCTGCACCACTGGTCTCACCTTTTATGTGGAGACACGTGGTAGACCACGCCCCATTCAGCCCTGTCTGGGCCTCATAATAGCCACATGAGGTAGGGGTTATCACCCTCACTATATAGACAGAAAAACTAAAGTCAAGTGCCTGCCTGGCAAGTGCAAGGTTGTGAGTTCGAACCTGGTCCTGCAAAAAAAAAAAAAAAAAAAAAAAAGTGGCCTGGAACCAGGGTCCCTCAAAGGACAGGAGAAAGCATTTGGGGGTGGCACTGGATGCCACACGCCACATGCCCAGCCTGGTGGCTGAGTGCATCAGGGCATAGAGGTCCATGTGGGGTGGACTGGTCCTCAAGGCAGAAGAGACTCAGCTGGGCCTGTGTCGTCCTGCACTCACATATGTGGCTTCAGGAAGGATCTCAGCGGCTGGTAGGCCTTCATCGATTCCCTGACTTAAGGAGAACGTGAGTTCTGGGAGCCATTTTTCAAGCCCCTCCCAAGGAGGTGTTTCCAGCTGGTAGAGCTGGGAGCTGTTTAACAACAGCTTGGGAAAGGGGCAAGGCCATTCTCTAGTGTCTGGTTTCCATAGTGTAAGTTCTCTGGCCTGGGCAGGACTAGGCCATGAGTACCATGTCCCTGAACGCAGAGCAGGTGAGACCCCGCAGACTCCAACACCCCGCTGCTCTGGATTCTCCCTGGTATGCGCGTGTGCGCACACCCACACACGTGGGTGCTCACCAGCTCACTCTCTCTAATACCCTGCCTCCTTCCCAGTGCTACACAGTGACCCTGGAGGAAGACGCCAACCAGTCTCAATCTCTGGGGACACTGGCTATTTCCCTAGTGGGCACTTCATCTTATAGTCAGCCTAGGTCCTTTAGAAAGTGTCCCCAGGGTGGACCAAGAGCCCATCTCCCCAACAGTTGGGGTGGGTGGGGTGGTCTAGGACCCAGGGTCCCTAAGTTAGCCCTGAGTCCCAGGAAGGGGCTGTGGAGCTCCTAAGACTGAAGACCATGCAGGTGTCGCCACCCTGTGGGGGTCAGGCTGTGCCCCTGGCCTCAGCTGCCTGCACCCAAGTCCATCTGGCTGCCAGCTCTCAAGGTGACACCCGAAGCCCCACCTTGGGATCATGTACCTCTGTCACCCCTTCTGCCGTCCTGCCCGGGTGCTGTGCGCAGGGTGGCAGTTCAGGAGGTGGAGGCAGCCAGCCAGGGGCCACACCGGTGTAAGGGCCAGGCTGTCTGCAGAAGAGGCCCCCTGAGGGTGTCCGCCAGTGGGTGTCCCCAGGCCCCCACGGGCATGCTTGTCATCGGGAGACCTCACCTTCCTCTCCTGGTTGTCCTCCCCTCCCCACCACCTTCTAGGTTTTTCATCATCAAAGAGAGCTTTCTGCTTTATTACTCAGAGAGTGAAAAGAAGAGCTTCGAAACCAACAAATACTTCAATATACACCCTAAGGTGAGGCCGTGCTTTCCCACAGCACAGCAGGTCAGGCCCACAGGGACACCAGGGATTAGGGGGAGGGTGGGTCGCCCTGCGGTGGCCCGGCTGGGAGTGTTGAGCACAGACCCCCGCGGTGGCCCGGCTGGGAGTGTTGAGCACAGACCCCCGCAAAGCCCGAGACTCCCAGCCGCTCCCGGGCTGCACCCTGTCCCCTCTGCTCCTGGAGTCTGTTCTGGCCTATGGTGGCCCCAGGGTCTGGTCCATGTGGGTCTTTGGCTTTGTTGAGGGTCTGCAAGTGACCAGAGCTGACAGAGTAGGGACTACCTGCTCTGGTTCCTCCTTAGGGCGTCATCCCTTTGGGGGGCTGCCTGGTAGAGGCCAAGGAGGAGCCCAGCATGCCCTATGCCATGAAGATTTCGCACCAGGACTTCCATGTGAGTGAGGGCCCCTCAGCTCGGACTCGGTGGGGCACCCTGCTTCTTCCTGCCTCCCAGGACAGCCCTGAAGCACCCTAGTGGGGGGGAGGTGTCGGTTCCCCCCATGACAGGAGAGGCAGGTGGTCTACTCTCCCTCGGTGTGGCCACCTTTCAGGCCTGCCCCTGGCTCCTCTTCCCAGCAGGGCAACGTCCTGCTCGCAGCTGAGTCCGAGTTTGAGCAGACGCAGTGGCTGGAAATGCTGCAGGAATCTGGGAAGGTGTAAGTGCTCGGCTGCAGGAGGGAGGGACGGAGGGAGGGAGGGTGCACATGGCCCCAGACAGAGCCAGCAGGGTACCCCAACACCCTGCCTGGCGTTTGGGATCCAGGCGGGCACTGAGATGGCTGAAGGAGCGGGCCAGGATGGGTGGGGCGAGCAGGTCAGACGTCAGGGCATCTCTGCTGCTTCCCTGATGGAACCAGGGGGCAGAGATGGACGTCAGCGTGTCCAACTCTTGGGAGTGAATTCGGTGTCACTGGGTGTGTTTGACGCCTCTTTGAAACCGCTCCACCCCCAGGAGAACCCCAGAGGCAGCGCTTTGTAAGCCCTCTCTAGATCTCAGCAATCCTCAGGTGACATGGTGTGTTCGCACGTAAATGCCTATCCTAGGCCCCCAACGGCACCCTGTCACACCCTGCACCAGTGCCAGTGTGCAGGGTGCCACGCAGTAGTGCTGATGCCACCCGGAAGACAGTCGCTTCCCTGTCCCAAAAGTGCTCCTGGCCCAG